>QNGE01001671.1:77763-135819 GCA_008508345.1 Paragonimus westermani
TTTGGCCTGTCTGACCAGGTTGCACCTGGAAGGACCGGAGTCCTAGTCAGCACAGCCCGCCGGATCAAAACAGTACACAAGCCCGACCACCTCGTCAATGTAGCAGTATAGAACGGGCTTCTTGTTAGTAAAGCCCAGACGATCCATTACTTTGAGTCACCGGTTTTAAACGCTTGGAAAACTTGCCAAGCAGTGTTCTACTGAACTGAATGTTTTTTGGCTGTACTACTAGTTTCACGTGAGGAATCAGGAGAATGTGAATTAAAATTTCTAGTCGCATTCCTAATGGTAGAGAGCAAACGATGACGGACGAATGGATATAACATACGGACAGAATTATTAAGTAATCCTGAAGTAATCTTTTAGTGGTAGATAAGGTTGGCCGTAAGCAAACGGCCAGTCAGCGGACGGCAAACAGTTTTTGAACCAAATTATTAGTACGCCAAATGATAACGAGCAGTGGTTCATCAGCTGGGATATTGCGGTTTAGCGGAGAACTTTGGAAACAGTACGTGACCACAACATGCCAAACACTGAAACAACCACAATGTCGGATGATCGTTCTACACGAAGCTTGTGATTGACTTTGATTATCAGATGTCTCATGTGAATAGTTGTTTCCCGACTGTACATGAAGCCGTCAAGGCGAATCCCAGAAAAGCATCCGGATAAGCTCACGTTTGCAGACGGAACAATTTGGAATGTTTACAAAGAAAAGAATAGACAAGGCGAAAACCGACTTCTTGATATTTGTCAGCATGGTAACTTTTGCACAGGAAATGCATGCTAGCACGTATGACTTGATAATTAATTTGGTTCATGTAAAAAGCTTGGTATGATATTTCAAATTTCCTTATGTTTCGAAAAATTCAGAATGTTTCAAGTTATCAGGTTCGGACTTACATCAAAAGTCATTCTTGGAATAAATCTCGTAAGCGCTAGTCCCAAATTAATGCCTAATTTTTACGAATAATATATATGTAATAAGCGGTCTCCTTCTATGTTTGACATCGGGCCGTCGTGAAATTTATGGGACGTTTACTTTCGGAGGTATCCAAGAATGGCCGTGTAAATATGACTGCAGGTTAGACGGTGTAGAAAGAGTAATCAGAGAGGTATAAATAAAATTGATCCCGGAAGTTATTCACTGAAAGAAGTAGAATACGACAAAAACTGAGAAGAATAAAAGCATGACCTGATAATAGAAAAAGAACTTCATTACATTTATTAAGTATACGGCGGGCACATATTGTTACGCGATAGACAACCACTGACTAAGGACAACTGTTGAGGTTCGAGCATAGTTTCATTTTACTGAAATGGTTCCGATTGTTGAATATCCCGAAAACTCGGTGAGGCCTCCTCGGTGTGTGGGTCAGATCTGTCATGGAGATGAAGCGGCCCGTTGCACATCGTTTCAGACTGGACGCAAACGGATGTCGAGTGGACGTTTCATGCTTGTCAGATGGCTCGATTTACGTCCTAGCGTTAGTGAAGAACATATGGCGTTGAGTCTGGCCAAACAAAAGCAGGCGTAACGATCGATGTTACGGTTTGGTAGGTCACTGTTACCAATGATAAACAAAGTCTTACCTTCCTTAAAATGGTCTACCTGGATACCACAAATGGTGGGTTCATGAAGTACGATTACTGACTGACAGTTTGCTGTGAGTGAATTATGTTAGTACCCACATCATCCAAAAGTTATAACATATAATATGTCCTCCGCTATACGGTTGATGGTCTTGCTCAGAAGCATTAGTTTGTTAACTTGTATGACCCATGAACTAACCATATGAAACTCAGTGAAGAACCTAGTAGACTACAATGACTTAGTACAACTGTTTGAATCCAATGGATTTATTGTTTTGCACCGTTTTTGTTGAAGCGAATCACATTCTAGTCATTTTCCTTTTATTGTGCACCAAATCAAAAACCGTTGTGGAGTACCTTTATTGTGTGTGAATATAAAACAATATTAACTTTCACTAAAGGGGAATGTGTAAGAAATCCAAGTTCCTGGTGATCATCAGCGATGTCAGCCGCGAAGAACTTATTCACATAAGAACCTATGAGTAGCCGGCAAACAAGTCAGCGAATCTGACAAGTGATGAGTCAGTCAAGTAGATCAGGTAGTCATTCTCTCTTCCTCTCGACTATGTGATATTGTGCTCTTTCCCGGATCCGTCAACTCGGGTGAGCTACTCTAAAACTCCATACCGTTACTATACAAGTATGTATGCTATGCTGTGACAGGTAGAACAATGACGTTTTCGCAACAAGTTTAAAAACTCTGTTTAAAATTTAGTGAATCACGGAGTAATAAATAGCTCTTTAAGTGCTAACTTTGTCGGAGGTGCGATGATGGACCGGAATGGCAAGGAAGGTCATAGTAAAAGGGGTTTATATGAAGAATCTTTTTATTTTATCGAAACTACTAAATGTGAGGTCAATGGCGCAGTGGTTAACACGGTTGCCTCATGATTGGAATGGCCGGAGTTCAAATCCCGGCCGTGGCAATGATATGCACTACTGACGAGCTCTAATAAGAGCGAAACTCGAGTCTAGTGCTTCTTTTCGAAAGAGGCTGGCTGGAAAGTCTATCTGAATGCGAACGCTGCGATCAAATGTGAGTGATGGTCAACTTGAAAATAAACCAAATCCCCGACTACTCATCAGAGATGTCAAATTCACAAAATACACGAACGCAAACACCTCCGTCTCCTGTTACCTCCCGTCTTGGAATAAACTAACGTTTGAAAAAACCCTGTAAAATGACGGTAATTCTTCAGGAGCTATGTAACTTTCACGATAATGTGCACAAAACTTTATAGCCCCAATCCAACCAGAAGCATTGTTTTGGAGGTTAGAAAAGTCTTCCGTTGGTGGGAGGTGTCACTTAGTATGCACAATTCATTATCTCGGAACGCGATTAATGTGAATATAGTCGCTGTTAGAAACAAACTTACATTGAAAGAACCGCGAAAACAAGTAAACGCTAATAGGGTCTCATCAGCACTTTTCTTAATATTTTAATTTGCCATAGATACTCTCAAAAGACCTATACTGTGATACTACCAGTTCGTAAATAATTTGGGCTTGAACCGATAATACCGACTTACCGCTTCTTTCCGAAGAGCAGCTTGCTTGTTTCACCTCAACAACTACGTCATGTGTTGCTTTGGAAGTTTGACTCCTCAGCGATAGTACCCATTGGGGACACACTTTATACTTCGTTAATGTTTTTCTTCACTGGTAAGATATTTCTTGGGGGATTATTTCTGGCAAGAGTGCAGTACACCTACACACCTATACCTGCGATTACACGGTCATTAGCACGGTACGAGGTGAACCTTAATCAGTCCATGCATGTCAAGTTACATTGCGTTAAACTCCAGTCAAACTTTACTACACCTGATGGGTAGATTTTTTCAGTTATATGGCTGAACCTTGATAATAGTGATCCACCACATTTCCGAACTGTCATGAAGTTGAACGCAATCCAATCTATAACTTCAAATTATTGGCCTCAAAATATCTACTTGATCATAAACTATTGTGCGCAACGTACTTATTTACTGAGAAATGAAGTGTACTGAAGTTTAGCGAGTGCTAATTACCCACTTAAAAACAATAAAAGAATAAACGTAAGATAACGAAAAATGCATTTTGAAAAGACAAAAACTTAGACAACGTGTCCATGAGGTGTAGCTTCGAAATCAAGTAGCACTGAACCACAAGGTGATCCATGCAGCACTATGGGCACTGTCGAATAGTTTAAGAATTCGACGGGTGATACTTTCACTGATGGGTATTAATCGGTATGACGGAGCAGTAAAAACAGGTGGGGTAATTTATAAACTGAACACCTTGAAATCACTGAATACAGTGCAATGAGCAGCAATATTTTGGGTAACATGGTTCAGGCGTTCGGGAACGTGACAACGTTCCTCTATCCTCTATCACAGAAATCCACTTTATTACTAGTCAAAATTTGGTTGCTTTCTACTGATGGTAAACAGGTTTGAGAGCTGAAGTCCAATCACTCCATGTCCAGTCATTTTCAACATTTCTGCGCTACTGATCAATTCCTTGCACTTTTACAATTGGGCCAACCATCAGGTGATTGAGTGAGCACCTTGGATTTGATGAGTTACAAAACACGAACGGACCGGCGGGCCGATCAAGGGTTTTACTTCGGTGCATACAGACTAACACGTCAAACTGTGCTCAAAGTATACAGTCATTCCTTTCAACCAAGGTCTGACGCATTGGTCTTTGCGTACCACTGAACCGTTTGTACTTCACTAGCCGGCCTATTCACTTCGTCAGTGAGGACAGTCGGTGGAACAACAAAAATTAGCCTTTCCACCTTTGAGGGCAGATCATTTTGTTGGACCGTTCAGCAACACTGTCCGCGGGACTGCCTTGCATACAAGTATTTCATTTGCAGGAGCGAGAGTAGCCTTTACGGTGACATGGCTTTACTGGAGAGGTCTGGTTGAGATGCTTTGAGGGACTGGGTTATGGCTTGTTTTCACCCCGTTAGTGTGATTGGGTACAGTTGGCCTTAGTTACACGTAAAATCCTCCGTCACAAGCGATACAGACAGAACTAGCGCCTGAGCGGATAACAGTGTTTTGTTGGAACAAGGAGAACGGCCGGTTCGATCCTGCATTCGGACCAGCCCTACCTGATGAGTACAAACAGGAACGGAGCCAGTCTTGGAATGTCGGTATGAGGATGAGTATCAAAAATAACTAAAAGCAAGCTTCAGAGGATATCTGATTGAATATTGCAAACGTTGAACTGTAACCGAGGTGATCGGTGTACACTTATCAGATGAGCTGCATAAATTGACAGGTGTAGGAAGCCAGAGGAAAAGTCTGTAAACAAAATTGAAGAAACTTTAAGGTGCCTCAACTTACGTGTTCAAGTGCTTTTTAACCTCATAAAGAAGGCAGGGCAACTGAAGGATAATGGGTGCATTGTGAAAGAAAGGAACATCTAGACCAAGTATCGTATTTAATGCTTGGAAGTAACCAGCAGCATATTTGGGAGAAATTTCACGCACACTGAAGTGTGTTTAAATGGGAGATGAACTGTATCATTGTAGGAGGTACCAATGTTTTTAAATAAACGCATGTTTTAGTGATGAAAGCATCTGGAGCAAAGTAAACGTGAATAGAAAGGCATTCGATAGTTGGATCATACAGAAGCCGGTTGATGTGAATTGATCAACCTAGGTTAGAATCAGTTGTACTGCTAATTTATCTGACTGTGCAATACTGATATGAGTTGACATTCCGTGGGACTAAAAAAAACAGTTCACTGCCATGAGTTCAGATGGTGGTTTGGCAACGGAGGTGCATCATGATATTTTGAAAGGTTCACTTCGAATTTGCCGTATGCTGGCCAACATAATAGTTCACGTCAGCTTCTGAGGCATATTGCTTATTTCGTTAGATGAATTTGCATAACTTAAAACAGCGTCATCAGTACAGTTAGAAATTTCCGACCCAAACCAGATGGATTTCAAAGATACAAGGGGAATAAATCTGTCAAAATAATGACCTTTTCCTCAACGTGCTGACTGTTAGAGACTACAGAAAATGTACGACTTTGAATGGAAGTAAAGTGGCTCAGGTAATTAAAGGAACAATTGGTAAACCATGAAAAGTGTTAAATTGGATAGAATTGAAGAGATGTCAGCTAAGGTTGTCAAAAGAATTGTTTCGCTCAAGAAGACATCACTGGACCCTTTCCGTATGCTGACCAAGAAAAGAATAACCAGAATGAATTAAGAGGATCATCGAGTCTACGGTACACCAGTTTGATTAGCATGCAGATTGGCTTCTGTCTTTGGTTAAAAAGTGCAGTTCCATTTCAGAAAACCGGTAATTTGTCCGAATTCCAAGAAAAGAAATCTGTTAAATAGTAAGGTAGTGATGTGATGGAACAAGATATTTTTGGGTACAAGTGGAACGCATAATGACCCCAAGACGATGAACAGTCTCTGAGAGTGAAGGGTATATAAGGCCTGTGTGCGTTCCATTTTGCTGTATGGTTCGGTACCGTGGCCTGTTCGCAAACAATATATCAACAGGCTTGCTATGTTTGACCATCGCTGTCTCCGCCACTTGGCCCACATTGAGTGGGCTGATCGCGTGAGCAATGTGGCAGTTCGCCGGCGCGTATTCCGGAACGCTCGGGATGCGCGATCAATTGGTCAACTAATTACGTTGCACAGCTTGCGATGGTTGGGTCACGTGCTCCGTAGGTCAGCTGAGCGTTTACCGTACCGGGCACTATATACAACAACTGAGCAAAACCTCGTGGTGGTCAATCAATAACGTGGTCACGAAATATGAAGACCTTGACTGCTCCATTGAGCAAAGTGGGTAGGCATCGCCTGCCTGGATGGGGTCCTCGTGATCACTCAAACCGCTGGTTAGATACGCTATCCGAGATGGCGGTGTGTCGCAGTCAATGGCGTGCCTGTATCCATACCATTCCTAGTTCTTCCGCTTAGTCTTCGTTAATGTTTTTTGATGCTCATCGTGATGTTTCCTTTTATGATATTCCACGTCACTGTTGAGGCGAGCGGCGGCCCAAGCCACAGTATCTTTTGGTCAGGCGCATGGCTGTCATGATGATGATGATGATGATGATGACGATGATGATGATGATGATGATCATGATGATGATGATGATCATGATGATCATGATGATCGTGATCATGATCATGATCATGATGAGAGTGGCCAGCTAGTCTAGCTGCTCTGTCTGGGCATATATATCCTGGAGATCCACTATCACTCAGCCTGAATTTGTATTCAATGCTTGGTTCAAAATCAGGCATGTTAACAATGTAGCCACCTTTGTTGATATTTTCCATTTTGTTCCTACTGGTTAGGCGTCTATGAGCCATTCCCTCCTTCATCCTAGATGCATTCCACATGTCACCTAAACCCTTATAATCCGGAAGTGTAAAAGTGTACATTGTAATAGTCAAGGACTGTTCTTGTATTGGACTACAAAATGAGTCACTAGCCGTCATAAGTCATAGCCATGAATATTTGCTGTAGACGTATGTACTCCGTCAGAACCTGGCCATAATGGTCGGACTTTTCAAGATTATAATTGTTCTTCTCATTGATCCAACCTTGTATGGCAAAGAGTCATCCGCAGGAACTCAGCAAACATCATTTGATGGCACGACATCGTTGATTCATTGTGCACATTTAAAAATATCGCAGGTAAAGAATGAAAATTCGGTCGTGCTCTTAAAGTGATGCCAACTGCCCCTGGTAGAATTTTACTCAGCGGCTTATCATAGTGTGTTCAGTTAACGCTCAAAACTTATCATATGCCTAAACCACCATGCGATACTGATACCGGCACTCGGTGAAATCGGACTGTGTCTTGACGAAGTCCACAACAAAAACCAAAATAATACTAGCTCTTTTTCTGTTCCGTTTAGTAGATCACTTTGTAATAATCTAGGTTACCATGATTTGTCACAAAGTAAAAAACCTGACAATTAACAAAACAGTATATTGTTTTGCCGTTCCATCTTGGTCCGGCTATCGGTGGTGACCAGGGAGACGCAGCTCAGTAAACCAGTTTACCGATGCTGTCTTGGTTATTTTCTGAGAAATCTACAGGATACCATTGAATCAGTCAAAACTCGTTAACCAGTGAATACTAGCCATTGCTGAGGTCATTGTCAATCCATTACGTTACCCAGCCTTATATAGGTAGAAAATTTTCGTTCAGTCGCTTCAACTGCCTCGACCGTTACGTGACTCACCTGATCGATGCATACGCAATTAATGGGTGCTCAGGAATGTGAATGTGAGGGAGTGTTAATTTTGACCAGCACCAAGCTTCCCATTTGACAGCTTTATTTATTTTTATAATCATAACAATGTGACACAGCGTGAACTTTCGAAAAACATCTGTTAAGCCTAAAACGTATACACTGTGCTTAATCATACGGATAACAGGTGACTGCTTGCAAATCATCCGACAGTGTGTCACAACTTCCGGAACCGGTTGCTGCGCTTGAAGATTTATCAGGTAGTTTCAGTATTTAAAAACTTTGTAACTGTCTGATTTTATTTCAAATTACAGATTGCCACATTCGTAATTGAGTGAATTCTAGGCATTTCCATGGTATGTCGATTCTAGTTGAGTAAGGAGAACAGATATGTCATGCTGTCTGGGTCGAAATACGGACAAATGGACAGATATGCATACTGAAAGAAAGCGCGACGCCTTCAATACTCTCAGGTTGCGTTACAAAAGCAAGGCAGTTGCTTAACATTCCTTGAGCGTTTTTAAACTCAATTCATTTTAGGGGGTTTCGCCAAAAGCTGCTATTCTTACCACTTCTAGTGGTAGTTTACAGCACAGTAAACAAGTATCACATACTGCGCTCCGTACTAAACGTATCAATGAACTAAGCTGTGATACCACTGCTGCTTGGCTTATAATGCACCTATCAGTTTCGTCCAGTTGTTCCCATCATCAGACCGTTCAGTCCGTCGGTGCTACATGTACTGGAGAACACGGCTTTGGTTCAATCATGCTCTGTGCTGTCCAACCCACAGGCTCATGTCTATTGGTCGGACCAGTACGGTCGTGTGATTTCAAGTAAGACAACCCATTGGTGTGATTTTCTTTGTTCTTTATAAAATTTTATATTTCTTACAATTTTCGAGTTCCGAGGTAACAATCTTAGTTTCAAAAGTGAATCCAAAAGGAGAAGCCTTACTTGTCTCATAGTGTGCTTGGAAAAATAGGCAGAGTAAAATGACAACCTTTAAGTACACGAACACTAACGAGGGCCGGGGAATCTTGTTATTTACCTGTCACCGGCATTAAGTGCGACAGGTGGTTACATGTTATAAATGGTCCCTGCTACGTTACACAATTGGTTGGATTCGTCAGTTTGTTGACGCAGTTGATGTTTAAAATGTCACCACGGCTTACGTAGCTTACGGTTTTTAGTGCGAGATACACATTATCACAATGCTATATAAAGTGTAGTTTTGCTTGTGAGTAGCACAGTGCGTACATTCGGGAACTAAAAGACAGGTCTCAACGCCAGGAAGACGAGGGACCAGAAGCATATGTTGGAACTGTGTGCACCTACTATGGGGGGACGTGTCACCAAGGCGGGTAACAATGTACTGCCGCCCAGTGTGTGTGCATACATGTCAACCATGCAAATAAGTGTACGCGTTCGATGTCCTGCGTTCTCACATAACTCTCATGGGATTTGACGTGAAAACAACTTCGCGGGCCAGGTGTCTTCTGTGGTCACAGTGTATGAATATTTAGAAGACGAAAAGCAACTACCAAAGTCGATGGCGGTATGCCTCGTTACCACATAAAAACATAACTGAAGTAAGAGGTCGACATATCAAGTATTCTTTGAGGATGTCACAGAGGTATAATGCACGACAAAAGTGAGAAAAGATCATCTGACGCGAAGAACCGAAAACGGTCGATAGTTGATTAGCAGTTTGAGTTCAATCCCAAGAGACGGCTATTTGGGACGTGCAGAATTGACGGTTAAACACTTCAGAATAGGTGGTTGCTTATCGAGCTCAGTAGATTATACACAAACTTTGTTTTATTGAGTTGTCAATGGACTCCATACGTTCGATGAGGCGCGTAAAGAAAGTTACAGCTATCTTACCTCGCAGATACCGGCCTACTGTCATTTGTAGAGAACATTTTCCATGTCACGTTGCAATTTCTTTGCAGCTGGACGTTTGAATTTAGTCACGATATTTTATTCAAAGCTTTGTGTTCTCACGTTTGTTAGCATATGATCGCCAGTTTCAACAACCTCTGCTAAAAATATTGATCTGGAGGGGTATTTATAATCTCTCTATACTGGCGAGGTGCATTCTGAAATATATATTCAGAGTTAAAACATACTGACGACAACAATAACAACAGGTAGTGTAATAGTGTGTTGTTCACAGACGATTGGCAAACAAGCACCTCCCAGGAACACACGTTAACCATGTCTGTTATGTTCAGCTTTTCCAGTCGACCCTTGTGCAACACTCGCTGATATTTAGCTAAAAACCCATCAGTACTGTCATCACTGTCAACAGGAACGGCAACACATAAGTGATTTGTGATGTTGCATAACTGCTACAAACCATGGAAGAGCAAGACTGTTCTAGGAAGCAACTGTACTTAGATGTCCATCCTACACGCCAGAAACGTCAATGGAGTTGCGAATTAGTGTAAAGAAAGACAAATTTCTTGCGTTTTCAAGTGTTTTGTTTAACTAGCTACACTTATCTCACAAACTGTTCAGCCAAAGAACGACAGCATTGTTTTCAATGCATTCGGTTGATCACCATCTTTTAAATTTCCAGTCACTAACTGTGTGAATGGATAGGGTGCCATTCTAGTGGACGAACCCAGAGTGCAGTGACCATCACTGTTAATATGCCTTACTGCTCTAAACCAAGTTATCATCTGTCTACATGGATTTTCATTTTAATGCTCAGCGTGGTAACCTACTAGTTGACACCCTTAATATCTGACCTGAGCGTATGCACATCCTTGAATACTAAGTAAATCCCTCGTGCTTTTCCGTATCTGATATCTGTTTCACCACCTTACCGTTGCTTACTCGTTCGTGTTATCCGATACGAGGGACTGAACACAGACATCTATGGTCGAACCTGTGAAAACAGTTTACTTCGGATACTCTGAACAACCACCTTTACAAAACTAATTTAACTCACCTCATACACTACTCATGAGCTTGAAAGTGGTCGCCAATGATGTTCTAATTTAGCAACTACCAGTGCGGCTTAAGAGGGTTTAACTGTTGTGCCAGCAATTTTGTTGATGCAATTTTCGAATCACATATGAACCGATTGAGACGAAAACTTTGAACTTCGCTGTTTGTTGTTAAGTCAACGTGAATCGAACAAAACCGCAGAGCTATTTTACGCTTATTCCAAAGTATTTGACAAACCGTGGAACACTGCCCAGCGTTATCCGTTTTGCTAAATGAAGTCATCAGACAACACTGCTTTGTTGTCAATCTTGACCACATCAGGCAGGCAGGCAGACAGGCAAGAGGGCTTCGTTGGCGTTATATTGGTACAATATGTAGCATTTCCGTGCATGGTAAATGACACAGTCAATTAGGAAAGATAAATTTAGAAAATTCTAACCTACTCCGTTCATAATACGAAATGTGCTAGACGAGTTGTCATGAACTTTAGTCTCAGGTCAGTTAGGAGAATATAGCGCTGAAAGGTCTGTCATATTTACACACCAGTGAGTCACCAGTTCATCACGCAAATCAAGGATCACCAATAATGTGGAAATTGAACTGCATGGTGCTGAGTTTAGTCATTAGTGTTCCTCGGGTTTATGATAGCTTGAAAGAGTACGTGTGAATGATACCGCCTTCAGTTTGTCATAGTTTTTCTTAACCAAACCATGGATATACAAGGATTGTGTAGGTATAGTCCGTATCTACTGTTTAGCTCAGCATCCGGAAAAAACGGAATTTTGACTGAATTATTTCCGGTAATTCATTTTGCATAAAGTGAATATGTTATCTTCCCTCAGATTCAACTACGCTCTACATACCACAAGTACGTCGAAGCAGTACGAAAGGCCTGGCATGCATTGCAACCAATCTCATCGGCGAAAGTCGAAAAGAGTTACACTATGAGGTTCTTTGTAAGTTCACTCAGAACTCCTGAACACATCTTGCCTTTGTGCTTCGGTGGTTTATTAAAACCAGCCATTCATAGCCAGTGAACGGAAAACCATAACATAGCTGTTTGTAATGTAGGTTTTTGATTTATCTGATTAAAAATTCATCACATGAACAGCACATGGTTTTGTCTTTGAGGCACGACTATCTTGTTTCAACAGGCGTGACGTTCATACAGTTTACCTGTGCGTACTGTACCATAAAAACGTTAACTTTTCATAAAACCCTTTATTTATTGCGAGACCTTAAGTCTATTCCAAGTGGTATATTTTCAAAGTGCTATGGATATAAATTGAAGAGATTTATCAAGTACTAACTGGATGGACTGAGTAGCTAGGGGTGTACTGAGGCGCACTGTAAGGGCACCAATACCCTCAGGTATACGCTACTCTGAGATTTTTCGTAGGTGGTAGCTGTGAATACCGAGGGTGCCTAAGCTTTCGACTTCCAGACAAGTTCTGACTTTCCTAGGTTCATTTTTTTAATTTTTTACTTTGAAATTAGCTAACAATGTCATGTGCACAGACTACATGCACTGAGATTGAAATCAATGTTCTAAACACCTCAAGACTATCTTTCACTGGTTCTGTCTTTGCAGATCCGCCTGATGTTCGAGTGCTCCCTCAGGTAATTGCAAACGAGGGGGAACAGTTAGAAGTGGCTTG
The DNA here is from genome assembly GCA_008508345.1 of Paragonimus westermani. NCBI lineage: Eukaryota > Metazoa > Platyhelminthes > Trematoda > Plagiorchiida > Troglotrematidae > Paragonimus > Paragonimus westermani. The sequence continues at coordinate 90,202 of QNGE01001671.1, forward strand.
CAGTGTGGATGCCAACCCTCCGGTTGACCACATCTATTGGACCTACAGTCCACGCAACTCCGACAAAGACGAAGGAGGGTCCAATGAGCAGAGAATTTTTGAAGGCGCCATACTATTGATCGAGAACGTTGGACGACAACATCAAGGACTTTACTCTTGTTACGCTAAGTCCTCGCAAGTGTTACCGAAATTATTCACGAGGAATGAGTACCGTAACAATCAGAGCCTCATTTCTTGGTGGCAGTCCAAAACAGACCGTCCGGCCACAGTCAAGCTTTCAGTTCGGTGTAGGTGAACTCACACATCTATTCTCATACTTGTGTCATGGTAATCAATGGTTTATTCAACGTTTTATTTAATAAAGGCAAGCATCATTTAACTTTGTAAGGTTTATGAAACATACAAACGAAGTAATGTTCACAGTTAAATAGCCACGCAGTGCCAAAACGGTGGCTCCAAGTCCAACCTTGTGCGAATGCAACTGTAAGGATACAGTCTCATTATTTTTTATAGAAACAATGTGTTAATTAGTTGTTTGGGTTGTTAGTGGGTATTCTTCAGTAGTATTTAAAACAAAGTAGTATGAATGACGGTTGAATGAATAAAAAAAAAATTACATTGTAAATACAGATATACACGCGTCAGAATACTCGATTCAATATATTCGAACTAAACGATGAGCTTCAAATCGTCTTGGTAAAGTGATTTCTACGGGGAATTGAATAACAAATGAATAATCACTCTATCTTATCTTACTGCTACTCCCCAAAAACAACCCGATAACTTGCACATTGCCCTGCAGAAAAATCTTATAAGTTTGATAATGGATGATAAACTTTCGACACACCAAAAAGGTTGTTTCTATATAATCTACATTAACGGGTGGATTGTAAGCATGTTTCAGAGCTTGAGGAAATTCACTAAAGCCAGATTATATGGATAGAAGAAATAATGATAAAGCAAGATCCTGTTTTAAAAATCTTCATCAACATTTTATCGACGATCTTTGGACTTGATATCAAATTATCCTAATCGGATTTCGAAACCCTTTGTGTGGAACGATGTACAAATCTCTCTGGTGTACACAGAGGAATCATACATTTTTAAAGATGGGTTTCTGCATTGTAGGACTTGTGAATTAATACTCACGTTGAACAAAGAATACCTCTTAAAAAGCAGCCTTCTTAGTCAGATCGCAAACTGGTGTCAATACACTCTGACGTTGTTCGTTTAGCCAAGCTAGCTACATTGAAAAACGAACTTTGCTGGCCTTCAGATGAAGCCAAACCAAGAATTACGATCACGGAATTTGAAACCACAATTCGATTTGTTTTTTATGCAACCGTAAGCTCGTCCGTCACATTGAAGTGTGTGCACTTTCCAGTTTTAATCAGTTCCGTCTGGAATTTCTATTGATTCGACATTGACAGAATGGTTGTTTGTCTCAAGAAAGACACCCATAGCTATTTGTTGTCAGCGGAGACCCTGGTCGATGTAGCGTGTTGTAGCAGTTGATCACAGCTATTGCATTATCGTAGATTTCCCAGTCACCTCCTTCTGAAGGGAAGTTCCGTACTCCACTTCCGCTCTTTTCGGGGCTCGGCAGTAGCACATACTTTTTGTTATGGTCGGCTAATGAAATCGTGGTCGGAGCTCACATTTCAACTATGACAAACGTAGTGTATTGATTGGCTTTAATGTGTGTGAAGCCCAAATATAAACCTTTTCGCAAAGAGTGTGGCTTAAAGTCCGTGAGAATGTGGAAGCTAAGATCTTTTGTGGCAATAAACACACCGTAATTATGAGTCACTCGACAGGAAAACTCCAAGGGGAGCTGAACATTTTCGCAATAACATTATTGTTCTTGGCCATCGTGCTGAACAAACTCAGACATTTATTGAAGATTTCTATCATGTGTAAGAAACGTACACTGACTTTAACCAAAGGAGGATTCGCGGACAAATCCTGTACCAACACATTTGCGCTAGGCTGTGAAATAATATACGCATAGTTAAGTATCCAAAGCAGTAAACATTTTTAAATTCCTGTGTTTAATGAGAATACTGAAAACCCTGTTGCAGATATCCCGGGTCAAACCTTCTTGGTGATTCATCCTTCATCCAACGTGACAGAAGGGACGACTGTCACGATGCAGTGCATGGAAAATAAGACAGGTGGGCGAGTCCTGGTTATTCTGTGTGCAATGTAACTGTTTTCAATAGTAGATTTGTGTTGCTCCTGACTTGGGAGAGTGTAACACGCATGCAAACTTGAATACTTCAGTCATTTCGTAACGTGTTTCTCGTAAACGGTACTTTAATGGTAACAGAAAGAAGCGAAACAAAGCTCTCCCGATTTTACAATTTCTAAATTTTTTCACAACCCAACTTCATTCTGATGATGAACAGTATGACATTGGTCCTCGATTATTGCAGCGTAGCATATCTTTGTATGTTATTATTAATATGTTGATAACATATTCGTGCAATTTGAGTATTCGGCTGTTCGTCGGGCTTGAAATTCAGTTTGCAAATGTTTTATCATCAAACGAGGTGACATCATCAGTGAGCATGGATTTGGGTGTAAAACGTTTAGCGTGGAGGTTCGTTGGGTTTCATGAATGCCTGCTTTTACATGCAAAACTGAGTTGACATTCTGATTGGTCACTTTCCGCTGGTTTTCACTTTTTGATCAGAATTCCGATTGGTTGGTAAGTGTCGACTTGAGCTTTGACCTAGCGTCTGATTAGCCACTTCCTGTAATACTGGAATTTCCACTTGGATGGACTGGGATGGACCACACTCTATACCCAACTCTCTGTGCTCAAACCCATACACCCTGATGATGTCACCTCGTTCGGTGATGAAAGGTTCGCGACCGAAATGTCAGGCCTTGTGAACAGCCGGATGTCTGAACCTTCAACCCGAGGTGCAAACAACAAACCACTTAGAATAATCAGATGTCTGTACGGTGCTTATGCATGGACGGATCATAAACCAACGGAAGCACTGTGAAGAATGTTGTGAGAACACAGAGGAGGAAATACGATGAGTTGCAACAGTCTCTGTGGATCTACCCGAGAGCACACAAAAGACACTTCTTCAGTCGAATTTGTTTACTCTAAGGTACTCAGCTTTATTGTGAAACCTGCGTGTGTGTACTGCAAAACTGAGTCTTACCTTTGAGGTGCCTCATAAACTGATTGAAAGGGGTGGTTTATGGTTTGTTAGTACGTTACGGGCAGCTCATCATTTCGTTTTTACCCATCGGTTAACTGAAGACTATAGTTCAATAAGACTGATAATCCCGCCCAAGCCGAATGGCGTGAGCCTTTGCAGGCCGATCTCTCAGTGAAGCCTATTTGTTGGTGCACACGCATACGCGATTGAGTACGGTCACGAATAGCCCTGAGAATCCTGTAACTAGTGCTCACAGGTGAACGGTGAGTGAGGTGAAGCGACAGTTGATTAATGGAAAACGAACTGGTTACTCAGCTTCCCACTTCGCGTGTAAAGATAGTCGACAGTATAAGCTCAGCATTACTTACTAGTGATCACGATTGTCTCATTTCCACAGACTTCCCATCAACTCTTTCTAAAAGAACCGACGGCCCCGAGTTTCACACCTGTTAAAGCGCGTCAACGGTACATATAAGTGCCACGGTCGAGATTACGACTCTGGTCAAGTTTTCACGCGATATTCGTGTTGACCATTGTGCTACTGATCTCATATTAAGCACGATTAGTTTATCACCGACAAAAGCTCAGGCATAATCGCGTGTGGGATATGCCCACACAGATATTTTGGTTTTTGGCTTTTTGTTAAGGACCTGATATTGACCAGCCTTTTTAAGTTGATGTTGTGTTGTTGGGTTTTATCACTACCCAAAACACAAACAGACTGAACAGCCAAGGTTGTCACCAGTCCAGAATTAAGACAGATGATACAAGTATCAACAGTAACTGTTACATGTTTGTATCGAAAGATGTGGACTCGTGAAAACAGGAACAGTCCGGAATTTAGAGATGAATACAAGGTTACTCGAACTAAAGACAACTGAATGAGATGCAGATTTACGCATTTTAAAACATTTAGTCAGAATTTCAAATAAACAGTAGATTGCATGTTTCGTACATTAACACTATTAGCAACCAGAATATATTGAGGGAAAAGTAATTAAAATTTGTCATGCATGGACCTTAAGTCAATACCCTGATTTCCTGACCACGGCATCAGTGAATTAAGTTTACTTTGGTGCCTTCAGCTACAGCTGTACATTTACCCAATTCCCATACTACTAGTTACACCGTAGACGTACCATCTAGGCAGCCTTACAATTCAAATGTGGAGTTGTTCACGCTTACCGGAAGTTGTATGAGGAACTTAACTGTACCTTGATATTGAATGTATAACCGTGAAAAGTCAGCGTAAACAAACAACTTACGAAGTTAATTTGGGTTTTCAGTGCACCACTCTCAAGCTTTACAAAAAAAACTACATTTAGTAATGATCCTAATGGTGATCCCATTATTACCCCTTCCTTTTGTCAATGTGATCAACCGGAAAATTGATAGTGAACATTGTACGTGCAACGGTATAACAACCGTTTTAATTCTTCTACCACTAGTTCCACATTTATACACTTGTTCTCAAGATAATCTCCCAGAGATTCGATTGTTTTCCTAAGCTGGATATTGGTGGATAAGGATGTTACATTAGGCGAGAATGTTTTCTTCTTGACATATTCAGTTCCTTCAATATTTTAAGGAATTCGAATGAATCTCTCAACCTGTGGACTGTTAGATATCTCCTTACAGGCCGTAATACCCCGGCTAGCCATTTCGCATTTGCATGATATGGGGGAATTACTCATGTCTAAGATCAGTCGCAAGGGTATTCCATTTTTGTGGACCTTAGGCAAACCGTAAAGTCTAGGGATAACAGTGCCCACTGGTCTGAATATCGAATACGTACCCGAATCAATAAGTCCCGTCTATTTCAAGCGTCAATATGTAAATGATATTTCCGTGACGGATGAATAAATAAACCCTCGATAAATACTGGGACGGTTCAACTCAGCCCATAGGAATATCCATTTTACCATAGAGCCTGATTCAACCGAAGGTATCTCATTCCTAGACGTTTTCCTGTCCCGCCGCTCAGATGGGACAATACAAAAGAAAGTACACCGCGATCTGACGTGGACCGGACAGTATGAAAATTTCTATAGTTTTTTACCATTCAGACAAAGAACCATTCTTGTCCGATGTATGGTCCGTAGATCAACGAAAGTATGTTCGAGTGATCCTCTAGAAAAGGAAAGACAGTTGATATGTAAAGTACTAGTTGAAACTTTACGAAGTGTCGAGAATTATGACATATATAAATAGGAAGATCACTCATGGTTGATTAGGATTTCGCATCCAAGCACACTGTTAGTTCTGATAAGAGTGAAACTTTATTAAAATGTGTAAAGTTTTTTCAGAACGTAGACGATGTAACATGGTATCATTGATACTCATTTGGTATTAAACGATCAGCGTATTGCACTTCATTATCAGTAAGAAATGGGGAGATGTTTTCTAATAGGAATGTAACATCGCTTGCAAATGGTTGCTGCTCTCCCATTTCCGTAGACACTCCAGCCAGCTTCTTTCAAGAAGAAACACTATACAGAGGCTCCACACTTGTTACAGCTCGTCAGTGCTGTATATCCTTACGATGCTCAGAACATAACAGGACTCAAACTCAAGTCTTGTGCTTCTCTTCTAAAGGGACTGACTGAAAAGTATACGGTAACTCAATAGTCACAACCAATTGTTAGTGATGTACGTTCATACGTTTCCCACTTCAATTAACCCATAGCTCCAACTTCAAGCGTTGTTCTTTTGATCGACTCACTGTTGCATAAGACACTTGGCCTGTACCATGAATTACATTAGTTCGTATCTTGCTCCGATCATCTGTGTGTAAAAGATCTGAGCAAAATCTGGTCTACTGGTACAACAGTTCCCAATAAACAAAATGTACATTATAGTTTTTTATGTTAGAATTCCCAGTTCCCAATTCTAATTAGTGTTTATATCATCACACGCATGATATGCAAGTGACCTAACATTCCTGGTACTGGTCATGATTAATGAACTTTATACGGGTCACCCGACATTAAAGTATTGAACTTCGAGTGATAGTACAGTTCTAATTATCCTGATTCTCACAATTATCGGCAACAATTTCAAAAACTCAAATTACGCTTCCAAGTAATTGTCATCATCGAGTATCACATTCCGTGATAGTTACAGTACCGTAAGACGAGGACTGTCTGCATTGTGCAGACATAAATTGCTTAACTTTAGGAATGCGTGACTGTATCTAGGCAGCTGAAGTAAATATGATCTTCAAATGTTCATAAATTCCCTATACATATATGCAGTCACATGCCTAGCGCCAGCCGTGTCTGAAGAACGCCTGAATTCATATGGACCGAGTTGCGCTGAACTCTACCCGTTAAGCACTTTAAATAACTAAGATCAAAGAGAGTGTTTGTGCCTTAAGGAATGAAGTGTTTATTGATGAATGGATTGAGAATAACACAACGTTCCGAACAGGTGGCAATATTCTAAGTTTCAACCACCTCGGGTGGTCTTCCTCAGAAGTGCTTTAATCGATTTCTACTACAACAATTCTGAGGAAGGCCACCCGAAGTGGCCGAAATGTAGAGTATTACAAATTGCTTCTAACGTTGTGTTACTCTTAGCCTATTTTGCAATCTGTGCTGATTCTGAAATGACTGGTCTAATCCTTTGCCCATTAAGTGGAGTGAGACTGACGTAGACAAGAATCGTTTGTGTCCGGTGTCGTTTGTTCATTCACGCCACACTGCATGCAAGGGTTTCCTATCATTGTGACTAACGCATGTGGGTGACTTGAGAGTTTCAGCACAGCATCGCTCCGCATTGGAAGGCAGACTCTTGTGAATCATTCGACCTTGATCAAAACCCACGTTATGATTCTGTGACAGTACATGTAGTGCGATGGTGGAATCCTTCCCTAGCTTCTCAAGTTGATGTGCACCTTTAGGAGAAAAAATCTTGTGCCTCTTGTATCAACATATACTTTCTGTTCTTTGCTTGTCTCTCCAATGTAATTGGCATTGCAATCACCGCATTCTATTTCTTAAATGCAGTCTGTCTGGTTGCCCACAGAAACTGGATCCTAAGGATGAATCACCAGTCGTTCAGAGGTATTATCTAACGGAAATACGGTCCAGATAGGGTACTCAAAAAAATGGAGAGAATTTTTTCGGGTGTTCATTCACGATACCGTATTTGCACAATAGTCTTGAAAGTTCTGGACACTTTGATCTTCTCTTTAGTTGACATGCGACTGAGTATGTTCTTGGTAAATGTGATCAGCTATTGATTGACGGCCAATATTTCTTTAATATAGGGAATCTCTGTTGTTTTGGAGAGTTCAGGGGTGCAAATCTTATTGGCTCTATTGACGAGTGATATGACGACTTTTCTGTTCATACCCATTGGATGCGACGAGCTGTCGTAGAGATACCTACCAGAATCGGTTGGTTTGCGGTACACAGAAACCCGAAATCTCTGTTACTCGTCAACTTTGGCTAAGAGGTCTAGAAAATTAACTGAGCGTTCGTCGGTTTCAGGTCCCAACGTGAATAAAATCCCGTTGCATTTCGAGTTAAGACACTGTAAGAAATGGTCGCCAGCGGTCCGTATCATGATTAAGAATGTGTCATCAACATGCCGCCACCAAATTCGTGGAGAGAAGATAAGCTCACTCATCGCTTATGTTTTCAGATATCCGGAAAAAATTGGCTGCTGCAGGTGCGACAGGGGAAACCACAGCTACACCTCCAGTCTGCCTGTACGATATTTTGTTGAGTATGAACAAGGTGGAATGCAAACAGTCAGTTCAGGTGCAGCGCAGACTGACCTAACCACGGCACTTCTCGTGTGACCTCTGTTCTTTTGTCACTTTGAATTCGACTGCAACACTCTTGAGGATGGTCACCGGTGGTAGTTGAAGCGTAGAGCATTACAACTTGTTCGTAACGTTGTGTTATTCTCAATCCACTTATCAGTGATATGTTAAACAAGACGCCCAAACTGTTTGACTTCATTCGTACTAAACTCGGTATCGATATCTCACAAATGAAGTGTTTATTATCCATGAGAGGACCCACCAGTGATCGGTTTCAGGGTGCAAAGGCCGGTAACAACTGAAAATATCAGGCGGGGGGAGCAAGCCTAATGGATTTACGCACAAAGTGGCTAGAAATGAGGTAAAACTCTGGCAAACGAACCACACAGAAGTGTGAACAAAATTTACGTGATTCTCCCGTCATAACCAATACCCACAGAAATGGTGGCCGGTAGGATGGGGTCTTTGGCTCTTAACACGATGGGTTGTTGGTTGAGTTCTCCATCCAGACTAAATCTACCTGATGAGTCCGAACAGTGAGGAAACCGGGCTTGGAGTGTCGGTTTGAGTGCAAGCATCAAAAGTCCTCATAGATTTAGTGGTATTTCAGTTAAGAATGTCCTTGGGAGCGGCATCGCTGAGAGAGTATTTTAACAAAAATACATGGGTACGTGTAAGGCTTAAACGTGACGCTCCCCCCCCCCACAGTTTTAACGAACATACACCACATTTTTGTTTTACTCATTTCTTTCATATTCAATTTTCAAAAATGGTCATCAAACCTCGAGTCTTCAGTAACTGCTTATTGCAATGCAACCTACGGTGTTTTTGTTATCTGAAGACGTATTATGTCACAATGTTAAAGTAAAAAATTTGGCTTTTTGCACTCTGATGTGCTTATATTCAAAGCTCCCGGATTTCCTAGCCCGATGCTCTATTGGTTCAAGTACAGTTTGTCTGAGGCTGGGATTCAATTCTCTGCAATGAACAGCATAAATTGGTCCCACGTGATGGCCAATTCGTTCCCATCGAACAGCTCAACACTCACTCTCTATAAGCCAGATTTGATGGACTCTGGTATATATGGATGCTACGCGCGGAACCCTATGGGCAGTGGACCTCCGAGTTTTGAACCGGTCTCTGTCGAAGGTAAGTTGCAGGTGTAGAAGTGTACAGTTGCGAAATTGTTAAGACGTTAATGAGGAGTTGATTATTTTGAAGTTTACGTTTGGTTGAGATACGAAAGTAACTGTCTCATCTCATCAAAAGTAGGGTTTGTCATTTGGCTGTTATTACGGTTCTCATCGTTTTGTGTAAGCATGATTTGATTCAGCTGTCTCCAGCGTAGCTGAATTTTTGAGACACTGTTTACCAGTTAAGGTTGTCAATGAATCTTCTATTGGGTTAAAAAAATGGTATTCATTCCTGTACAGGTGAACCTGATGAAGAGTGGATCTTGAAGATGCAAAAGTGAACACCGGTTTGTGAATTTCGTTCCCCCTGGCAGATTGTTGTTTGCCTGATAAAACACTACTTTTGCTTATCGGATATTCAGTCTTAGAAACATTTTTAATTGTTCAAGAACCTTGTCTAAAGAGTCATTTGTGTCTGAAGTTCACATTAACAGTTATCTTGTATTCTTGTTTAGTTTGTTGTGTATTTGTTGTATGACAAGAAGTTCGGTTGAATCCACAACCTGCATGGGCTCGAAGTCTGGTTGCTGGAAGAAAAGTTGTTGATTTATTGAAACAGAACATGAAAGCAACCTTCTCCATTAGTTACCTTACCGTGTAAACCCACTTGACAGGGCAACTTAGGACCCCCAGAGTCAAACCAACCATCATTATTGGATGAGTTGATGCGTTTGTTAGTTTCGTTTGTGGTCGTCTGAACACTAATGGTGATGTATTGATCAAATTGCTATGTATCACTTTCCAACGCAACGGGAAGAGTTACAGAGCGGTGGTAAATTTTTACACAAATGCGGTGAACCAGAATTAAAATCAATGAGCTTCTGTTGTAGAAGGGGCAATATAATAAACAACTGTTTTGTGTAATCTATCCTCGGATTACTTCATCTATAAATGTTTACTCGTTGACTGTTTTGGGTGGTTCTTGTGGACGTAGAATGTTTTATAATGTTTCACTGAACATAACGTATGTCCATGTTAGTTCCTCTTCATGTGATGTACTTTGTGTATGGTCCAAACAACATTACTATTTTCAGCATGTACAAACCAAAGCACAAGCACGTTACCTGTGTTCAGGTATCTGCGTACAGTAGCCAGCGCGTATCAGCTGCATGTGATTACCAGGAGTGATAGACTGTGTAGCTACTTCCATAATCTACTTAGTTGATGGTTTCACCCCCAGTATATGCTGTTGAATTGTCCCCAAGTATTTTGTTATGCTATAGGACTATAGCGGTATAGTCGAGCGAAACCAACCGAAGAAAGTTTGCCATTCACTTGATCCATATCTGAAAAACGACGGCGTTTTTTCAACAACCGGGTAGTGTGAACTCATCGGGTACTCCGTGTGTGCAGAGCAAGAATGCGGCCATCGAGACATATGTGTGTCATTTCATTAAAATTACAATCTCTGATTATCTTCACAGTAATACTGTTAACTGAGTTACACCTCCACCTCGTTTCTGTTCAGGTCGACCACTTTTCTTACACGAACATCCGGACGAATTCACCTATTTGTTAAATGACCTTCAAAGTACCAACCATGCAGAAAGATCAACATTAAACCGGATACAGTTGAACGAATCACACGGACAAGTGAACCAAGCACAACTGATTATATCACCTCCTGCTCACTTGCCTGACTTCATGATGAACTGTACCTTTTTGAGCAATCCACAAGCGAGAGTAAGGTGGTTTTATAAACCACTACATACTAACACAGCGACGAGTGAATGGTTCATGCTGAGACCAAGTGTGCCTGGAAACAATGCCGAAGCAAACGTAGAAATTCAGCTGAAAATGAAATCACTTCAGCTGTTTGGTGTTCTCGGTGTCTTCTACACAGTTAGCACCCTGACGATTCCTTCATTTCCTTCCGCTTATATTCTCAATGATCTGATAAACACTTGGCACCTAGACGGTCAGATCAGGTGTGATGACGGAGAGCCACAGACACAGTATTACCTTCCCAGTCAGAATCGGATATCTATATGGCTACGTTTGGCACAACTACATCGGATGGAATCGTCATATCGCTACGAGATATCAAACAAATTCGGAAAGATGTTTAAGTCCTCAAAAGTAGTACTAAAACGTGAGTGTTTCTATTTACATCATTAGTGATGATGTCTTGTAGCCATGGCAACTTTCCTTTTACTCACTTTATCTATTCTAAGAGAAAGCTCACCTTGGTGTTCACTATAGTCCACAACACAGTAAACCCTAGTGACGATTACAAGTTCGGAACGGTTATGTAACTGGGACCCGTTTCAGATTCTTCAGTACAGCCTGTCTGATTACGTGGCGTCTAGCTTGAACGACAGTACTAGACCAGAGTAGAGATGTTGTGAGTGTTCATAGGCAGTGTATTTCTTGTCCCGACTGGAATGTTTATTCATGATCTCAACACTGAAAATCTTAAAGTGGACAGAATAATTCTCAGCATACTCATTTAGTTCCAAGACTCCATTCTAAATGAGAGGTCGTGATTGCAGGGTTGTCCAGCTGAATTACAATAGCCATTTCCTTACAGGCAACCGTGCAGCCTGGACGTTACTCACAAATGAGTGTGGAGAAACATTCAAAGTTAACCAGTCGTACGTGTCGAATTTGAGGTCAGTAGCGGTGGGTATTAAAAGACAAAGAGGAGAGCCCCACTCCTAGTGCGGGCAGACGTTTAGAATTGTTGATTTTGTGAGGCTATTTATGAGCCCGTTTCAAGCAGTTATTTCACATATAAGCCAGTAGTGAAGCTTAATCAAATGTGTATATTCGGACTAATTGTGGGTGAGTCTTAAATGCTGATTATCTTGTGGTTAAAAGACGTCAGTACCAGGCATTATGTTCCACAATGTCTTCTGTTTATCAAAATTAGATGCTGAAGTAAAGATGAACACCACTGAGACAGAACTGATTGGTGCGTGCGATATTGATGACAAACCAGGATAAATACATGTAATAACAATCGAATTCTTCAGCTGCACACTAGTTACTCCTGATTATTGCTAAACAGGTGAAAAATGACAATCTAGACGAAATGTTTGCAGAATTTCGGTGGCCGAACACTTGCGAATGCCACTAGTAGATTTTTTCAATTAGTTCACTGACTATGAGTTCACATTTCAATTGAAATAGGACTTATGGTTGAAATGAGAATAGTGTACTTACTATAAATTATTAGTACCTACACATATTACTCCAACTTTCCACTGAACGTTGAGTAACATTTAACCCACTTGGATCTTTGCCAAAACTAGTCTGACCTAGGGCTGATAGCACAGTACTTTCCCAAAGAGGAAACCCTACCATAGAAAATACTCCTGTCCAAAAACAACTTTACAGGGAACGAGATTTTGCACTAAGTATTTCTTCTAAAAGAGCAAACATTGCAAGAAACCATATACGAAACTGTTTGGAAGACTGAAGCAGATCTGTCTTTCCCGGAGAAGAAATGTGTAACAGTTTTGTTTAATCAAAATCCGGTTTGTGTACACACTGATCGGATCACTAGGCCATATAGAAACAGTGGCAAATCACATCCGCACAACTCTACGATAGGCTAAGTAATGATCATCACCCGTTGCGGCAACTCAGTGTAACATGTTATTCTGACATGAGAATTGCGCAAGAAGCAAACTAGTTTTGTTCTGTGAACCAAACGAACAATGGACTAGTCCCGATACTTGTACTATGAGTTGGCGTAAGAGCGCCAGTTTGCAGGGATGATTTGGCGGAGTCCGCGCGAAACCGCCACTGGGACGTGCGAACGATGTGTATCACTGGTGACCTAAGCTCAGCCGCACTGCTGACTATGACTGAGAAAGAAAGTTCGTTTCTTTTGATGGTAAACTGAGGTTGATTCAAATGAACGAAAGCGGTAAGCAGTATCTTCATATCATCGACCGAGGTTGATGACTTCCAAGTTTGGCAGACAAACCAGAACGAACCAGGATTTGAACATGTGTTCTTAACATCGTGTCAAAGCGAGCAGTAGACAGTGGAACACTGACAATTTTTTCTCTCTCTATTATACCAGACCGTTTGTGAACCTCATCATCATCTATCCCATTATTTCGTAAAGATTACTCAATAGTCGTAACAAGTTGCAAGTGATAGTCGTGTAATATTTTGTTTGCTTTTAGAGCATATATTGCATATTGAGATATCAAGAGCAGCCTTCATGGGGTGGTAATGTTTTGAATATGAACGCACGTTTGTTTCGAAGTCTCACCCGTTTTGCTGTAATCTCACCGGTTGGTGCGCATGAGATTGAGTACTCTCTACGAACAACTATCCAAATTGAAAAACACGTTGCTCCCCGAAAATGTCCGTTTGACGTGGACTATTGTAGAACATTTCATGGGATTGTGCGACTCCGAAGGAAGTATACACGAAGCCACGGACCAGTGGACTTCAGGTGAATCCACTTGAGCGCATGTATGGTTTCAGACCTTTTAACAGCATAACTTACACTCATTAGAGTTAACCCGAGCCATCACCTCTGAAAATCTATATGGTGAGCAATCACCCGAGAAGCAGTTGAGGTTACCACCGGTCAGATGTGATGTTCATTGTAAATTGTCGTCAAAGTACAGCTCAAGGAGCAAGTATATTTGATTACGCCTTTTGCATAAAGATGAGTATTTCAGCTGACTTACATTAAAAAGATATACTTATTAGAACTCTGAAAGCTGTAAGAACATTTCAGTGATGCTAAACTTCAAATAACTGAAACTCGATTTCTTACTCATCAACGAAGGGTTTCTTCAAACTGTCAACCTAGTCAAGCTTAACTTTTCTCTGGTATTTTGCAGATCGTCCGCTTACAATCCCCGCACCTGATGATACACTGGTGTACAAACAGGCTGGACAGTCAGGTCTAGAAGGTAAACGTGGAACAAACGTAGGCCCAATGCTGTGTCAGTTTTTTGCCCGACCCCCAGTAACCGAAATTCAGTGGTGGCGTCAGACAGACAAAGGTAGCAAGCTCCTTCACAAGACTCAAATACTGGCTGCCAGAGCTCATTTGGAAGTGAGTGGATAGCTTTGAAACGTTGTGTAATACGAGTAGATTAGTTATGCGATGAAATGAGCTATCAAAATCTACTCTAATTAGGAAGTCAGAGAAGTGAGTTGTGAGCACCTAACACAGGTGTTCTAAGATTATCATACTGGACCCACATTCCGTGAACAGCCTCAAGACACTGCTTAATCAAACTTCTAAAATCATAAAACGGACATTAAAGTAGCCAGAAAGTAAGTTACGAACAAAAACCTGAAACCTGGATTAGCTGTGGCTTGGAATGTTGGAGTCCATTCTATCCATTTCTTTAATAGACGACGTTATCACGACCATTTGGCGAATTTAAAACATAGGTATTTCTTTGCTGGGTTTTCTCCTCACTTATTCTATGTGGCTCTAACAGAACGTAGAAAGCACGAAACTCTCGAGATCTGGTGACGTAAGTCAATTCTTTTAGTGTGTCGGATTTATTGGTACAGAAAGGACTGAGGCAGAAATCGGAGTCGACATGTGCTTAAGTTAAGCAGACGAGGTAAACCATGCCCTGGTAGATTAAAAAATATTCTACAGAAACTCATATACTGTATATACAATATCATTGTTCGTTGTTGACTTAACCTGTTAATGACAGAAAGGGGAGAGAGACGTTGATTAGTTGCTGGAAGATTTCTCGTTCTACGTTACCGTTTCCTATGACTACTCGATCTGTTTACTAAACATGCAAGACCAGTCAATAGACGAAGGGTTTATGAAAGTGTCTAGCGGGAAAAAACAACACGTTTCAGTGAATGCTGGCAAATTTTGTTTTTATCCATACTAAGAGGCGAATAGAATGGCGTCCTTTGATGTGTTCTCTGGGATAGTGATCTGTTGGATTGACATAACATTCTGTAAGGCAGTGTTCAGCTTCTGTGGTTTAACTGTATTTTGATTTGTTGATAGACACCAGCCGAAGGAATGGCCAATCATGGCTGTGACTGGATACATTGTTTAGGGCAGTAATGCGGCAGAATGTTCCGAATATTCGGATCCAAAATAAGACGGAACGAAAGTTATTAGAGAAGCTACCATTTATGGGGGTGTGTTCATGCCAGTGACTTCAACTCATGGTGTTTCCAGGTAACATCTGAAAGATCGCATAACACTTAACCTGTCAGACATCTACCGACTCTGCATGATAGACTATTTAAGTTACTCAAACAGTCTTGACACTCTTACTCTAAGCAACCCTTGACCTTGTTCAACCGCTAATATTAGACACGATAAAAAGATACATAGGGTGAAAAAGAAAAGGTCGCATGTTTCATAAGTAACAACATGAATAAATGTTTGACCGAAAATCTAGGTGTAAGACTGTTCGCCGAGTGGATAACAGCTTGGATTTGTAATGCCATGATTACCAATTCAACTCGTCTTGCCACTTTTTTGTCAAATACAAACAGAAACCATAGAAAATGTCAGTTTTAGAATGCAAAATACGTTCGTTCCAATTTTCAGCATTCCTGGCAATAAATTCAGTGCGTTGAGTGTGTCCTTCTGGTGTAGGAAGCCAATATTATTTGGCTGATCATTATTTTTTCAGTGAGGCTTCATCAGGTGAACAAAATGATCGATAGCAGTAGCTTATCAACTAATATTCTCAGTATTGAAAATCTGACCAAAGCATGCAGAGGACTACTTTTTGTTCGCATCGTAGATGGATTTAGAGAAAGAATTGCGAATATGACTGAACCATGTCATTCATATCAACCACGACATATCCTTTATTGGAGATCATCTTGCTCCGTGGAACATTTCTTAGATATATGAATTTCTTGTTGTAACAAGTTAACGTATGGTGACATTGATTCAGTTTCACCTATAACCCTATTTTGACAGAAAGAGCTGGTTTCACTTCCGTTTACAGAATTTTAATCCACAGAGCTCGTGGGCAAATCGCTTGGCGTGTATGAACTATGCAAGTAGATCACAGAAATCAACCACGGTCTACTAATGTAAACGCATGTTAGTCAGAACATTGTTTGAATCTAGCTTTGCGCTTCCATCGTTTATGATGAACTTTGTTCAAAAAATTCTACCGTACTTTGCTTACAAGTTGTATGCTCCTCCAAGATGTACGGAAGGAACAAGGATCGCCTAGCCATGAGTGAATGTGACATTATTTAAAGGGTATTCACTCAAGGGCGGAGTACGGTTGAAATTAGCAAAAATTAGGCATGGAAAAAAAGTCGATGCTCCCTGTGATTGTAAATTTGCAACTCCATTGTCACTGATAGGATGCTTACCTTTCTTTGCACAAGAAAGTGACGGGAATTTTTGCGAGTTACTTACGAGGTTTGGTGAGATCAGGAAAGACCGATTCGGGATTTAAATGAGTGCCGTAAACTCCGGTCATAAATGAATATATGGCAATGAAAGTAACACATGAGATCGGCCAGAAAGTAATGTGATGTTCCGGCGCAATTATAGAACATTCATTACATGGAAGGTTTACTAGTTTGTGGGCTAACACTAGAGAGACTACTAACGTTCAAGATTCAAGAATAATCAACACAGCTTGAAATCATGACGAACGGCACGCACGTTGTGGAACTTTTGTGTCATAGTAAGCTTTGTTCGATTTCTCTCACACACGCGTGCACAACTGCGTCCATACTGTGTACCGAGTCGTTCTCCGGTGTCTGAGGTCCACTATTATGTCGCCGATTAATACTCTCATGTTCAAGATGTATTGATGTGACTCAGTTAGAACGCCACAACGAGCGATTCCTGATTAACAATAATCTCGCGGTAACACGACAACTTGGTTTAATTCCAGTTAACTCCTTCATGTCTACTCATCTGGAAATTATGGTGGCGTAAGCAATGTGTCCTCTAGTCAAAATGCGATTGTCGCAACTACCATTCAGATGCTATTGAATGACTCAATGGAGTAGCAGATGCATGTCAGGGAACAGTTCATAAACGCGGCATTATCCATCTATCACTCTGTTTTAAGAGTGTTATTGAGGGCAATAATAAAGAAGTTTTTAACAACAACCGTCAGGGCTTTTTTTCCTGTCATGTGATTTGTACAGGTTTGATGGAAAAACACTTTTGTAGTTCCACAGGAAACAAAATCCGTATTGGCTGTTACCGCATTAGTTGGACAGGTAAATGAGACTGACTGTACACAATAACATTTGAGCAACAGTGTATTGCGCTTCAATTTCGAAATTCAATCATCAGCGAACATTATGCCGTCTGCATTGTGGTGTGAAGTTAGATGTACTAACCTTACACGTAGTCTTGTTAATATGTTCACTATGTTCTAGAGTAACGAAGATGCAATAATCATATCGGGTAGTCCTGCTTTGAAACCTCGAGCTTTCAACCCCAGTTCCAACAGTGCAAACCACTTGTTTACCAACATATGGAACAGCGTCAATACTGTCTACTCGGGAATGTGGGTTCGAGCCGAAGAACATGCGGAGGAAATCAGCTACATATGTGTAGCCGTGAATGAAGTCGGAAATAGTTCTCAAAATTGGAAAATCAAACACCCATGTAAGTTTGAGTACTACAGTATACATACAACTTTACCAGCTGTTCGACCAGATAAGAGAATTTTCCAAGTCACTAGAATCAATCCCCGTAACTTGTCATACAAACCTTACACTCATTATTCACCAACTATCCTTTTTTTGCAGTTTAACTCGATTCGGCTTTCTCAAAAATGTCAAGTATATGGCAAAATGTGCTGAATACAAAAAAGTAAAGATCAGTAGTACACATTCCAGTTGCAGAAGTACAGAGATTGTTGCTGAAAGACGAACAGGTGTTCAAAACTTGGACATAATACACATGAATTAACCATTAGAAGGTGCGCACTAATGACGTAAAAGTGTGACCAACTAGAGGTTAAGTGAACGGATATCGGGAGACCGGCAGTAATCAGTCTGATCGCGATCAGTGAACGCGGACTGCTCAGCCGCAATGAGAGACTAACAACAGAGGTTGGGATAAATTTGGGTGAAATTAGTGCTTCTAACCAACTGATGGCTGACCAAAAGTTTAAGCATGAGGACCATAAAAGAATAGTTGAATTTTTGAGGGATTCGACTGTGAAGTAATGTGAGACCTAGTAGGTTGAATCTAGTCGGGGAACACCAGTCCTATGAACCGGTCCGTGGGATGGTGATCGCTCGTTTACGTAAGACGTTTGGTCTCCACTTTCACTAAAAGGATATTGCGTGATGTATATCACTGGGGATAGCGAAATGGCTTCTCAAGAGATTAACTTAGATTGAATAAACTAACCATTGGCGTCACAATTTAACAAAACATACAATGGTTCGACGAATTAGATTAATGGTACAGAGGCCACACTGTCTGTTTAAATCTACCGCAAATCGCATATTCTGTTCGACTGTCATTTGATATCTACGGATATGCACACACTAGCGTACTAATAGAGCCTCCCAAGCCAAACATAAGGTGCAGCGATTGTGATTATGCAACCGTCCATCAGTGTGACTTGAGGTATAGATAAGCCCCCGCCACACCTGGCTGATGAATCAGACAATGTAGTTAGAAACAGTTCGATTTTGAGACGTATTTTACCACTTTAAAAACAGCCTCAACTCTTGCTGGTGCAGAGCCCTTACAAGTGTACTTCAAGTTTGTTATCGATATTTCCACAGTTTAAACATTCCGCTTTTTGCCTATCAGTGAAGTAGTTTACTGGGTGGATTGTCGGCCAAATTAAATCACCCGGATCGATCAGCGACCGGTGACACTATCATTTAGTTATGGAGCCGCCGGTGAATTATAACGCCGGAAAATCTTTGGCACATTCAAATAGTCTAGGTGGACATATATATGCATATATGCAGTCATTGAGAGGTGTGTCTATCAGAAGTCATCGCGTCATTGTGCGCAATCTATGTTCGAGTGGTCTGTACCATCGTGTCGGTAGAGCTTGATTTTCGTGATTCATAATATAACTTGTGGGAAAATATGGACGGCAATGTTGTGTGCAAAAACCAGAACCAGGAGTGAAGACACACAACGACATGATTGGTGCATTTTGACATGACTGTATTTAGACCGTTATATGCCTCGTGAACATCGATGAACATATTGCATCATGGAGCAAGTGAGTGGTCAGATAATTTAACTGACCAAATATACAACTATGCTATTCGTGTCAGTATTGTAAATAAAATGATGAATTAAATAGTACGAATTCATTTTGAAAGTTGTCACAGTAAAACATTAAGAACAGTACGTGCCTACAACAATTATATATTGATAGACATTCCTAGCTGTTCTGTAAATCAGTTATTGCATTGGATACTCTGTAGAGCACAATAGGACTAGATGATTAGTTAGATCTTTAGGTGAACTTTAAAAGTTAAACAACTTGATTTCTTCGGATAGATCGTTAGTAATATGTTAAATGCGCGTCTGCAATTTCTCCAGCTTAGGTGACTACTGGTAAGCCTAGCAGCTGACACATGGATCTCAAACTTAGTATCAACTCTTTCAAACTACTGATAAGTAGTAATGAAAGTTTTGTACATTTCTTTTCAGCCGGCCCATCGAAAATCGAGGCGATTCGCTTTCTCAACACCTCCTTCACCTCAGCCGTGTTTACTTGGAAACCTGGATTTCACAGCACGGGTTTGAAATCGGCTCCAGACAACAGTGCATGGTTTTCATTTGTGAAACATGCGGATTCCAGCCAAATTCATGGACATCTGCAAAAGTTTTTCCAACAGTGGGAGTCCGAAAGCTACTGCGCACAAAGGTTTTCCATCGAACTGATCGATCACGGGTACCAGAAGAGCACGCGTTTCATGATGGATTATGTTACAGACAGGGAACCACCAGTAATGTATAGTACTGAGAAACTCCCAACAAAGTGGGGTGAATTGCCTGAAAATCGTGACCATCAGATGGAGTTCCCACCGGTTCATTCAACGTTAATCAACCTGACAGGTAGCATAAATTGGAGCAGTCTTCTTTGACCATACTATTCTATAGGAACGAAACAGGGATATTTGATTTCGGGTTGATACATTCTGAATTCATAAATATTTTGTTTCTGAGTTAAACTACCCAACAGATATTTTAACCGCAGCAAATCACATCTAACTTGCTCATCTGAAGTGCATAATGCAATTAGGGAAGAATGTAATATTTCAAGCTCGGGTTAGCTCTGACTTCTTAATACCACTTTTGGACATTTTTGTTTCGATGTTCTGTACGGTGCTCTATAAAAAGTCTAATATGATTCAGTTTTTCGGAGGAGAGAGGAAGATCTTTGTTTTTACGTCCTTATCCCTGTGGTGATCAAGAGATGAGCTAAGATAACACTCCTGGTGAGGGAGCACAAAAGGTTTAGAAAGCACCGAAAAACTTTAACAGTCAAGCGTTTGGGAAATTCTTACAAGACCCACCAGAACGATCGCACCCAGCCCCTCACCAATAAAGGTTTATTCTCTGCAGTGTTGGTGGCAAGAATACCATGCATTATGTTGTGTCAGATAGAGACAGATTTCGTGTAACTTTAATGACACAAAACAGATCTCTCTCCTTAGGATTTCACTGTCTGTTATTTCGACTGTTGTGCACCAAATTTTTGCGTCAACAGTAAATGGTGAGAGCCGAGAGTTAAGAAGGATCGGGATTCCTCTTAAAAAGATGTAAATCATTCTTGGGATGGAACTCTGCGGTCTACGTTAATTCCAGCATTCACAATAAACCAATTTCTCATTGAGCTTGACTCTGAATTAATGGCTGGACACATCACTTCTTTCTGCCTGACGAGGTTTTTGGAATAAACAACCTATAAACAGTTCCGCGACGTCCGCTTTGAGGGCTGATTTTATGGGAAAGAAGTTTACAACTCATCTGTCAACAGGAGCAAATGAACAGCGCCTGTAGTTAGGTCTAGAGTGTAAGAAGGTTATTGGTGATGGGCCAAGGTGATGACAAGGAGGTTTTCATTCAATCTCTTGTATATAGTTATACGATAATACTTCGAGGTATGTTATAATTTTTTAACGGAGTCAAAAACTCTGGGAGGTCAGTCGTGAGATGAGTCAATCGAACATCATTCACATTTGGTCAAACCTTTCGCATTCCGATAATACTTTTGGCCAAGCCATTTCGAATGGATAAACTGCAGTTAGCACAATCACATCTGCCTTAACGCAGTTTCAGCATACGCATGATTAACCGAAAACATCAAAACCTAAGCATAACATAACTAATTGGTTGGAAGTAAAGTTTGACGCATCATATCATCATGTGTTGATCAAACAAACTGCCCACTGAGCAGAGTGCACGTGTACTTCAGCAGACAACCAGAGATGAATCCGAATAGTATCCTTTTATCGGTATATAAGAATTGGCGTGAGGTCGTGAAAAACAGATCACCGTTTATAACCCGGTCTGTTAACTGGGGGTGATAATTGTTGTTCACAGCTGTTGCGGGGTACACAAAGTCTGCTACATACTAAGTCTACTGAAGTCTGCCAATGTCTATACCGTTTTGTGTAATGGCAATTTTAATCGTCACATTGATGGCACAACAGTGCAGTGACCGCCGGATGCCATATTCGTTGATGTGTCTGAGTCACACTTACAAAGACGAAAGGTACAATCCACTCGCTTCATGGTGCTTCAAAACGATGTACTAACTAACGATGACATGCTAAGTTGTGCCGCACACAACCCAGTAATCTTCAGCCAGACGTTCTCCTCCCTATAGATAAGAATGAATAACAGTGGCCTTCTCAGATGTGGAAATGTCTGTTGATGGGGACTAATAACTAGAAGGCGAATATATAGAAGAATCGTCTGCAAGAGATGGTATTGTCAAGAGATGCATCTCCCAACGAAACAGTCAAAATGAATATCGCCATAGTGATCCATCGATTCGGTTTCGGGTGGGCTGATGTGTATTGTTTCTGTGAGCCAATGAGATCGCAGCAGTGCGAACAAACGACTGTACGCCATCTGAATTGTAAAGCGATTTGTTCTAACGCCTTGACTGTCATATATGACCTTCTGGTCTGATTCGCTGTATTGTTGGCCATGTATGGTGATCGTTTTGCCATATTGTGGTGGATTATCAAACCAGAGGTGCGAGTATTCCAACTCTAGGCAGAATACCTCAACGCAGCGGAGAGGTATGACTAAAAGCCCACAGCGAGCGGATCGGAAAAAACACGGGCGACCGGATGAGCCATCACCCAACGGGATCGGAGCAACGGATCAGACATGCCAGGCAATGGGTGGTCAGATAGGGGGCGTGATTATTCCAACGCTCGGAGGGCTATCTCGACATGATCGTAGAATACGGTCAGAGGCCACAGTGGATAGATCGCGGACAGCGCGTGCGACCAGATGAGCCACCACTCAACGAAATCTGCCCAACGGACAAGGAATGGCAGGCGAAAAACGCCCTGACAAAAGGCGTCGGACTCACAAACTGGGCCTAATTTCACACGACTTGTGAGCGGAAACCGGCGTTGTTGTAGGCCGGAATTCTAACTCATAAACGCGAACGCGCGCGTAGCATGGCAACTGCCGAATTAGACAATAAAGATTGTGCCTTAATGAATACCTTTTCGCTACAATATGTATTTAAATCCCATGTGGCCTCGTGTTCAGTCGTTTCTCCAATAAACGGTGTTACCATGTCTTTTCTCCCTCTCGGTTTTGAGCCGAACAATTAGACACGTAATGAAAGTATGCTTGAATAAGTATGCTGACTGTACAAGTTTCTTGCCAATGAAGATGAAACAAGGTCCGTTTGGACCCTATACAGTAGAATTTGTAGAATTTACTCACCTGAGACAGTTAGAGTAGAAACAACTTTTATCCATCGAGCGTTTATTCACAATGGTTATCTCACATGCAAACGCGTATACAAGCCATTACCATACAAATATGTAGATGTATTCATACTCGACAAACGGAGATTAAAATGTGCCGTAAGTACTATTAACTATATTTGATACAAGTGAATAATGTAAATCAGTCGGGTGACATGGATAACCCATACACCAAAATCCAAGCTACTCACTCACCATCTCTAGCATTATTTACTAGTTGATTTTTATATTTTGAGACGAGAATTTTCGTTGAACGGTGAGAACGCTCTAGACAAGTATCTAGTGACTCATTCGGGAGCGACTTCTGCACACAAATTTACGCCGGTATTCAATCCTCTGTCACACCATACTCAAAGAAGCAAGATGTGTTATCCAATGAGAATGCCTCTTTTTTGTCTTTCAACTTCTATCCAATAAGCAGACTTTGTTCTGAGGGTCGATAGTCATGAACTTCTGTTGAGTTTTCCCGCTAGGCCATCTTATTCTGTTTACGATTACTTTAACTGTTTCTGATTCTTCAGAATGTACACATCTTGCTTGGAAATTTCCTGTTGCCTTTCAAGCACTTCAGCTCGTGTCGGTGTTGAATCGATATTGCCCGATTTGGTGAATGCTTGAATTATATCGATGCTTGCTTTCGTAATCAATTTTCTGATCACGTCATTTGCATATATATATATATATCCACGTATCATAATCCATGATATGGACCGAAATGTCTTTTTAGAGTACATTTTATTTAATTTCAAGTGTTATAAATTTCATCATTGTCAGACGGCAACGGCGGTACATATTTTCGTCCGAAGTGGAATTTTTATTATCTGTCGTGAGTGTGTCAAATGGTATGGAAGTTAAACGTTCACCTACAGTCTCACATGAATAGTGTTAAGTCTGCATGATCATTTTGATGGGATACACAATAACTTTTCTCTGTCACCCAAATCGAGTCTGAATGCATACATTGCTTCGTAACATGAGAGGCACAACTTTCTATTAATCAACGATGAAGTCTTACAAACCAAGACTACTAAGAACCACATAATCACAAACGGTTGCACTCAACAACACAGATGTTGTGGTATAGTGAAATGCAATAGTGTAGACGTACATTACCAAACGAAGTCCCTTAGATTAGAGATGTCATGTCATAGCACCTTCAATTGGAGACTTGCTACTTTGCGGAAAGAAAGCCCAGGTCAGTAATGGTGGCACTAAGCACTCTCCGTTCTATTTAGTATCCATAGGTTATTTTACGCACACGAAGCAACAGTAAAGAGAAGAAAACCGTTCGCACCTGAAACCCCGGTTTTTCTGCCACCTAGCTCAGCTCTGCTTTTTAAACAGCCTGGTACACTCAGATGCTCTTTGTAACAAACCAGGTATTGTGCCTGAGTGTCGTCCAAACTGGTTACTGTGATGAAATGCCAGTTTGCTCGGTTGTCCGATATTGGTTAGCCGTAGTCTTCCACCAGTCACCGGTTGACCTCGGATCGATGAAATCATCCACTTCAATCCTTTTACAAGCATTGATATCGTTTCACGAGGTTCCCCGTTGTAAAAGCCTTCCTAATACTGCCGCCAATAATAACAATGAACTAGCCAGCTACCCAGGGACAGGAAAATATATAGCCAACGTACCAAAACGCACCCATACTCCCAAGAGATACAAGTATTTTTTACGGGGCATTTTATTCGTGTCAGCTTATTCCTCGCTCTTGCAGAACTGTTGTAAATCCTCCTTCTTTGAAGGTTTATTCAAAACGTGCGCGTTACACGATTGGCAATTCCAACAAGATGACAGTCAGCTGATAACGATTACCACCATGACCACTCAAGTGAGGGGAAATTATGGTCCTACAAGGTAACGGGATGAAGAGGGCACAGTCGCATTCAAGTTTAAAGTAAACTCTGCACATGCCGTTAGCGTACTTTTAAACCATACGACGCCCACTGACCCATAGGCTCATGTAGGTCATTCAACAGTGAGGCCAGGACTAGACTAGAGACTAGTTTTTTGTAAGGTAAAATACAAGTCATTTTTTCACCCGGGGATTTAAGTTATAATACTGGTTTACAGAGCAGCCAGCACCTATTATAAAGCCTTCTTCTGCAAACGCCTCAACAGCGTACTGGAATCATTTGGGTCACTGGAATCTTACAGACGAGAGGAAGCAAACACTGCTCATGTACACCTGACCGTATTGGGTATCAACAAAAAAGCACTGAGTGCAGGGAGTTTAAACAAACTGATAACCAACAAATAAAGCTGAATTTTAGAGACGGACAAAAAATTGACGAGTTTGCAGTGATCAGATCGCACGTGTCGGGCGAATAGGAGAAAACCCTTATCTTCGGTCACAGGTGTAGTGCCCATTTACAAACGTACACTAATGGTGTAACCATACATTCATAGTGAATAAAGTAGGTTGGTGTGGTGACGTGCGTCCTGGTCAATGTCACTTATTCACTTGGTCACCAATTCTCACTCGCCCCCCTCATGCAAATTTTGAAACCATTTGATCTTCAGTATTTACAGTAAATACGTTTGCAGTAATGTTGATAGTTGGCAACATGATCAAGGAAGACCAATTCATTCTTGTTGTTTGGTCAGATAGCAGCTCAAGCACAGACTGATTGACCATCAGTCCATATTGTGAAACTTCTCTTGTCACTTCTCCTAACGGAGTGAAATCGTTACCTGTCCGTCCACTTTCCACGTTACAATCTAACGCCAGTCTCTAGTCGGTTAAATTACTGAGCTCGGCAGGACTGTTCCGAGTTAGATGAACTACTGCTGGTCATACGCAAACTTGAATGAGAAATGGGAAATTAAGGATTTACTAGTTATTCACCAAATGTCGTAAACGATGATTATCATCATGTCAAGGCAGCACCTTGTTTCATTCATAGCAAGGAAGTGGCTACTGAACTAGCATACATCGGTTTAAGCATAGCATTTGTGAACGAGAGTAGTGGGCTAGTCTGAACCATGCTGACTGGACTCTGTGAACCATCGCGTCCATTTGTCAAATCCAGAAGTGTATTGCATTGCCTATGTTTAATCTCACTTGTTTAATTTAAACAGTCATCCCATCCCAAGTTAATCAACTTCCAATCTCAATCAAACATCACAGGTCTGCTACCTTCTCATTTGTACTCCGTGGTCGTTCGGGGAGTGAACCAGTGGGGAGAAGGAACACCGTCGGAGAGAACGTTTTTCATGACCGAGAGTATGTTTCAGTTCAAATTCATTCACACGTAATTGTTTTAACATGGAAATTGTGCTAGAGTGAATGTACTACTTGAAGCCGGAATCACTCAAGAAAGCTATGCACCCGAAGGGTGAATACCCAGTGTATAACTTCAACTATCGGTATCTATGCGTACATTACTTGCTAATTAACCAAACAATCCATCAACAAACGTCTTCGGGAATTAAGCACAAACAACTACTAATTGTATGAGGTAGGAAACAAGTGAACTACTGGCATTACATGTGCAAATAACAGTTCACATTTCTGATGTGCTAAGGAAACATAAATGTATTGAGACAATTCAGAAGAAACACAGATGGGGACAGAAAGGATTCTGTCAATAAATTTGTCTCGCTTTCCTTGACCGTTGAGCACTCTTTCTTCGTAGACAAAAATTGATCAACCGCTTGATGTCATTTACATACCTTCCCGTAAACCTGATGATTGGGGCTCTATGATCCAGTTCATATGTGTCTGGACAGATAGTATTTGATAACCTAACACTCAGACACTTATTCACAAGTTTTAGGTTCGATTTCGCAAGTTGCGTGGTGTTAATGAGATTACCTTACATACGGTCGCTGAAATCAACTGTTTCCAAACTTGCTCCAAAACAATAAAGAGCTTAAATACAATAAAATTGTTTCACGAACCAACGTTTCATAGAGGTAGTTAGTTTACGATAGAACTTAAACATAGCGTGAACCAGATAAGATCAGTACAGTTATGTATAAAAATGCACGCCAAATCATATTAAGGCACTAGAACCACCGAAGTTTCAACACAAGTTGATTGTGAATAAAAATACGAACAGATGCGTTTTCGACTGATACTGTACCAGCAAACTGCCGGATATGTTGCACAACTACAAACCCAGCATGTTGATAGCGCTCATTTTGCGATCCGTCTCGAGTAGTAAAGGCAACCTAAACTGAATCAAGGTAAAGTTAGTCAGTGTGGTAATCACCGGATCAATCAGTACAAGTCACTGATAACAACTTACTAGAAAACAGTGAAGTAACTGAAAATGAACAAAGACTTTGTGACAACACTACCGGACAATGTACCAGAAATAGTCTTCACGAACGGAACAGACTGTATTGAACAGATGGAGCTCATATTCAGAGCAATAATGTTTCAGTCGATGTGAAACAAGTTCAGTTCCGAAAAACAGCGAAACCCACTCAATTTATAGAATGAAGTAGGTTCAACAATGAAGTTCCAGATCAACAGGTGCACGAACACGACGTTTGCATGGACCACCAAAAACCCCGTGTCCTGTTGAGATCAATCCCATTCATGACCAGTTCTTCATAACAATAACTCATTAAGTGACTCGCTAAACTATTGGAACCAGTGGGTAAACACCTTAATAGGTTCAGTTTAAAAGGCCTTGAATAAGCAAAATACATAGCCACCCATTTTCTTTCCGCTAGACGAGAGCATTGAGCATATGTGTAGCTGTAACAGCAAGTAAGATTTCACCTACCTGTTGGTGCTGAACAGTTGAAAAGTTTTTTAAACTTCGTAAATGCAATGTGAAATTTTATTTTGATCAGTTCCGTTGCCACCGGATCAGTGAAGCCGGCGGATTTTTCTTCGCGTTCCATTAGAATAAATGACAGCAGTTAACCAGGATTCGGTGCACACAGATCTTGAAAGCAAGATGAGCTGTGAAAACTTAATTCTCCACCTATCTCTGAAAGGGAACAGACACCGGTTGCCTTTCAAAGAAAAACATGTAGAACTAAAGCAGGAAAACTTTTTTTCATAACAGAACTTAGGGAAAGTTTTCCTACGGATGCCGTTCATGGGCGATACTTCTACAAGATGACTGATGTGACACCTGGGGGCAGCCATTTCCATATCTTGTTACCCTATTAAACTTCTCGTAATATGGACACCAGTGGAACCACGAGTACCATCAGACAAGACCATCCAGACTGATCCGGTAGCATTTACAAGTTTCCTTGTGGTTGTAATGATCGCTACATCAGGAGGATTAACCGGCCTCTGAGTACTCGGATTAACGAACGTACCCCAAAGTGGCCAAACAGTGGCCGACACCAATGTGTTAGGTGTCCCGTTTTGAAACAAAAAGAAGCAGTTTATGGTTTGCTGATTGTCTGCCTAAAAAGTGCACCGGTCCATTATTGCGTTAATGAGCATATAGTGTTGACTTGTAGGCTGTCCACATAACACAACACAACGCGGCAAGAAAGAATTGGTGACACGTACCCATCTGAGTGTAGAGAGTTATCATGAGAATATCGGTCTCCCACTACGTTTATCTTTCATGACTGTCAAGTTCCTGGATATGGTAGCCAAGAAAGTTAGCTAATATTGTGAGGGAAGCACCTTTGAAGATAGAGGTGTGTTTCAACCGAAATACAAAGTGCACAAGAAAAATATGAGAGCAGGCTAGCTCATGTGTGTGTGAGAGAGAGAACATACAACTGTACAACCAAAATTGGATTTATGAGATATGATATGGGTTTTAGGTAAAACACATTTAAAACTAGCAATTTGTTAAAAAAATCCACATTGAGTGATCACTTGAGACTGTTAGATAAAATAACAAATATTCACTAGAACTTGCTTTAAGCCAGTGATATTCGGAAGTAAGGACTTCGAATATCCCCAGAAATCATTCTTGAATTGAAACCTCCCGCGCAAGTAATGAGGAGAAGACCTGGCACTAGTAGCAGTAAGCAGTTATTATCCATGTGTTGAGAGACCGAGGTTATGAATGCACAACAGTATTAAAGAAATCACAATCTGTCGTTGACTGACCGTATTAGCACATACAAAGTGACGAACTGTACGTTAATTGATGCAATACGGAACCAAAAAGTTGGGGATTAACGGAAGGCACAACACTGAGACCGTTCGTCCAGTCCTGCTGTTGTATCTTTAACGCGACATTCGGATTGGCCGTTTGTCAGATCTGTTGTGTCGAGGTTTGGGTAAGCAGTGAATCGAGTAGATTTTCACGACAAAACCCTCGAAAAAACACGCTGGTTCGTCTAGGATATAGTGATGCGCTTGACAGAAATCAGATGTTCTACCTCGTGATAATTAACACGGAAAATCTTGGTCCCGAGAATAAAGCGACTTTTCTCGTTAGGTGATTCCAAGGCAAACCAAAAACAGATGCAAAGTGCAAATTTGTTTCGTCTTAACGTGTGTAACAAAGGGAAAAGTACACGATATTTATATGGTACATAGCGACTTACAAACATTCTCGAATCAGAAAATCAAAGGACAGTTGCCGAAAATGTTGGTTGAGGTCGCTAAGCCACCAATCAGCATAGCTGAATAAGGATGGAACAGGTAAAAAAAATTGGAGGGTGGTTACCCCTCGGGTGCTCACGACGTTTCCGCTCATCCGGGTTGGATAAAATCGTCTCCTCGAGGAGGGGGCGGTTTAGAACGGGGAAAAAAGATTCCCTAGCAGACCTACAAAAAGTTTCACGATCAACAAAAATAAAAACGCCAGTTGCAGAATAATTGTAATAACGTTAGAAACGAAAAACATCGAAAACATTTTTTAACAGTGAGATAATGAGAAATAGATTATTTGACCACATTGTGCAAGGACATCATGCGAAAGTAACGAGGTGGTATTAGTGGAATAAATACATACGGTGACCCGATTGACTTTACACCTGACGGTAGCAAACGATGCAAGAAAGGGAGGGGAAGCGAAAAAAACACAAGACTTACAGACAGATAGGGAGCTATAGTACAATGCATTTCCGCCAATAACGACGACAAGCTTTCATTCCCGAAAGTGTTTTTAACTAGTGTTATGCATGGCTGCGTTATCTCACAACTGGTGATCTACGACAAGTACGCTCACTCAATGTTACTGTCCTATGTTTCAACTTTAGCTAATAGTTGTACATTTGATGATCTGATGACCACTTCCTGTCAATAGTGGTTGTATTGTGCGATGCACGCGATGCGACTGACGCTCCATCTGCATGTGGAATTGTTCTAGTAACTAGTGAAAATTTTACGGTGGTACTGTCTCATCTATTAACCTTAAATAAAGAGCACTGAGAAAATGTCAACGACGGACTGCGTCAGTTATGGAATTAGCCCACATGAAATCATGCTAACGGCAGGAGCTAACGACGTCTCAACATTAGAGACCTCTGATTACGTTCCGTGTTGACCGGATCTAGAATCATAGAGCTAAAATACATCCACACATACGTACGGGTAATCGACGACCTATCATAACTAGAACTTATCAGAAGACGAAGGTTTGATCAAAACAATACAATTCAGATGAAGTCAAATCATGCATCTCTGATATTCTCGGACATAGCCCAGATTGGCTAATAATTAATTTTCAGTGACCCAACATTAGCACCCAAACTAGAGTCAGAACCAAGTCAAGTTGAAAATCAGTAGGGACCTAACAACTCTAAATAATATTCCGTGCAGTGTATTAAAACGGCCCTTCATGGACATTAGTACAAAGCTAGAACACTTACCAAAATTCAGTTTACTGAAAGCTGAGGGTGTTTTTCAGTTAACATCCAAACCAATCATCCGATAGGTCCAGTTGCACTGATTGATTATCGGTTGTCCAGTTGAATAACGTATCAACTGTCTTGCTTGCATAATGTTGATGTTCGAGGCAAAGATATCGCGCGATTTCGCGACGGTTTATCGTGGTATAACTGGCTGCAAGATGTTGTACATCACGTTTCATCGTGTCATTCAACACACACCATTGGTCATTTGCCAAGCCGACTGATTACGAGTGAATATGCCTGGCCTTAATGAGCGACCTGAATTTATTTGCTAGGACCAGTCAGCCACTACTACACGGTCCTCAAATGATATAATTGAGTTTTTATCTAGCCACCTGGTAGACAATCCAACAGAAGTTATCTCAACAAGTCCACAATTAGGCGCGTCACCTAACAAATTTATCAATGTCTCTTTTAGAAGTGGACCTCTATGTGCCCTCAGGGATTCTGCTGGACATGACTCGTAAAGCAATTCGCATCCCACAAGCCAATCCTGCTCTGTGTGCTGTGGTCCAGGTTTCCAAAGATAACGGCAATACATGGATCCCCCTCAGAACGCCCAGAAATCACCCACCAAAGATTAGCATCAATTCGTTACAGTCCGTACCTTACCACATGGATTCCACCCTCGCAAGCACGTGGTCCATTTGTGTACCGCTTTCGTGGAACGAGTCTACTGATTTACCTCTGACCATGACTGGCATGTATCGTTTGAAAATATGTAACCTCGGCTCGACGAATGAATGCAGTGAAGCCATTTATCCGGAACAAGGTGAGTATGATTGACTGCACAGTGCACATAGACAGCGGCAAGATACAAAAGTCATCTCTGGTCACATGTGATGTAATTTTCCATTTTACAGCTTTGCCAGGAATAACGACCTCTTATCAATTAGAAGTGCGAAACTTTTGTATCGTTGCAAGCACGGCGGTTCATTTGAATTCCAGTGTTTCAGTTAACCCAGTGTGACCAACCGAGACGAGAGAAAAAAGGACAATAGCTAAGGTTAAGCACGTGACCAACAGCTATATTCAGTTAACAGCTGACGCAGACATGCGCACTGTCATCGCGATGATAGACACTGAACAGAACGGAAATGAGACAGAGGCCAATAAGTGTGATAGTACCACTTCAAAATCCACACTGGCTACTTCAACAATTCCGCATACAGATGGAGCGTCTGTCGCACCGCGTGCATCGCTCAATGTAGCCATTACTGATTGAAAGTAAGCAAGCCAAGTCGATAAACATTAGTCAACCATGAAACAGGACGGCTGCGCAGAATCAGCGTACTTGTAGCAGATCACCAGTTGTGAGATAACGCAGCCATGCATAACACTAGTTAAAAACACTTTCGGGAATGAAAGCTTGTCGTCGTTATTGGCGGAAATGCATTGTACTATAGCTCCCTATCTGTCTGTAAGTCTTGTTTTTTTTCGCTTCCCCTCCCTTTCTTGCATCGTTTGCTATCGTCAGGTGTAAAGTCAATCGGGTCCTGCATACATTTATCCAACTGGTAGTTTCTCTGTCAATATTGTTCGTTTCCAACATTATCAGAATTATTCTGTAACTGGCGTTTCTTTCTCTATTGACCGTGGAACCTTTTCCAGATCATCTACGGATTGTTATTTTGTCCAGTATTCGCTGTGATAACCTTTCAAAAATAATCTAAGCACGCCAGCCTTCTATGCATTGTGCCTCAGAACCTCATCATACCCATATATATTGTGTGAATTTTAGTAGTAGCCATTGTCATTCGTTAACAATCACCTTCTGTTTTTGCGGTTTGTCTTATGACGCCTTCATGAAAACCTATGTAATTGTATTGACTTGAGAAAGAATTATCGAAAACAATTGTTTGTCTTATCGTTACTTTTGAGTGGAATCTAACTATCCGTGATTGTCAATGTGCGTCATATTGGAAATGAGAAAATCAAGTTGATCACAGATCCTCCGTACACAGGATAGATCCTCGAAGCCACGGGGTCCCGTTACGGAACAGATCGTCCCTTCGCATTTGTCATTTCGTAGGATGACGACACTTCAGACATTCGGTAGACCAGGTCTGATAAAACAGGTCCCAGTGTACCATATGGATATCGATTCGCCCTGGATATAGATTTGCTTTTAATGACCACATTGTGACAGTACTCAAAATATAGACAATCATGCGGTAGCATGCATACATAAGCTAACTTGGAGCCACAGTGTAAAGCACAAGCCTAGTATTCTGTTGTATGACTTCAGATATTTTTTGCGGATAAAAACCATCGAAAATATCGGCCTTCTGTGCACTAGAATAGAACCCGCTTCTATCTGGTTCCCAATTGTTTACATCCTACCCTTGCAGATCTACCCACATTGATGCTTCTACTGATCGGTGCCTTCTGTATCCTAACTGTCTGCGTGCTCATCACCCTATTCGTACATTTCACCTGGACACGGGTCCGACGAGAGAGAAGACGCAGATTTTTTCTGTCAAACCGTAGTCAGCCTACCTCACCGTCACCTTCCTGGTTCCCTGTCCCTGTCAATCCTGTGCCTGAGGATGCGCTTGGTGAGAATCCGGGAACATGGGAATCCACTGGAGAATCGTGCCTATTCTCAACATACGTGAGCGACTGGAACAACTTTTACGCGCAAGACTCCACAGATCATCGATTAGTAAATGGAGCTGATAAGATGGGAGAGTTGCGTAAAGCGGTTCTCCATCCCACATCCGCCTGGTGAATACCAACATCAGAGAGCATGACGTTCAGGGTAGTCTACACAAATATTTTTACTCGACTGGAAAGTGGGAGTACAGTTTTCATCGCGAATCAAGGACAAACCGAATTCAAATGATTTCTAAGTGCATTTCTCACGAACATAACCTTGACCGCCTTTGGTTACATATGCATTAGTCTGTAAGCAATCATGTGTATACATATTTTCGCATTTAATACAACTTATTTTTTTGTCTGATTCGACAGATTTTTCAGGTGGTAAGTACAGCAGCTGAATGATGTGGGATAAAAGTGCCTCCTCTGGAGTAACTAAGGCTGCCCTAAACAAATCCTCATAAGGCTAATATAAAAACTCATTCAACCCCTAATATCACCTGAAAGCAGACCGCATGTGTACGCCTTCCAATCCCCCACATTTGTAGCAACAAATTAATGAAAACAGCGTAAGGACCGCTGCCCAAGCATTGCTTATCAGACTGTAAGCACCGCCGAGAAACTCACACGCGGACAAACCTCAGATCAAATGCATTCTAAGTAGGCGAGTCAAACAGGAAATTAGGGAAAAGCTACAATCAGTGAACCGGAGCGCCACGAAAAATGTGAGATTGGGTTGAAAGTGATACGGAAAAAGCATGTGGTCTCATGGGAGACTCGACATTTTTGGTTCTTTTATCATGTTATTAAGGATTACATATGATGATGGTCTTACTGCAGTGAACAGCTTATACGGAGCGCAGTCAGAATACTGGCTACAACAGCGCATAAACAATCGGGTTTAAATACTGTCAGTGTTTACATCACAAGGTGTTCGCTGAAAATTGGCGCGTGTAAGTCGGATACTATTAGACTGCCCAAACCCACATAAAACGAATAAATGCAACTGGGGTTCGAACTCAGGATCAATGACACCGAGCGATCTCAGGAAATCCTGAGCAGGACGGCCCCAAATAGCATACAGGAATGTCACAAGGTCGATTAACAAAATCAACGTCCCTTGTTCAATCGCCAGTCACCCTGAAATTTTTTGTAGGCATCCAACTGACCAATACGGTTGGGTGTTAGCAAGCATATGTACGCTTAGTTGGGATCGTGAAAACAGTGACAAGGAAAAAGTGTGTATCTAACAGTGAGCCCAGATGATCCTTAGAACGTATCGCTAACCACGTGAATGAGCACGTGTCTACCGGTTGTCCGTCATCATCATCATCATCATCATCATAGACAGCAATACATTAGTGGTTAACACTAATGCTTAACTGCCACAACCGGTTGTCCGTATCGTCAGGTGGAACACAGCTGGGTTGGCCAACCGTTACCAAACAAGGGAAACCTGGGTACTGCTCCAGCGAGTTGAACAGGAACAAGCAGGTAAAAATCGACGGCCGCGTCCAATCTTTGGAGAGATTTGTTGTCTGAAAGTACGGAGATAAACAGGCGAAATTCGGTGTACTGACTCGGACGGAAAGCTCAAACGGGTGTTTCAAAGATTCGTTGGGATCAGCGAGAAAATAACAGAACGTCCGAACTTTGAAATAAATTATACACGACCAGTTGCGATACACAGTGGAAAACAAAAAGTGAGTTTGGGATGGCGTTCCGACAGGGAGGCTGACCCATTTACTGTCCACCATTCACCGCAACAAGCTCCAACGATCGTATCAGCCCTTCAACTTCGTGTTTTCGTTGTAGCTTTTTCAGTTGATCCTTGTTAAGCAGTTCCCCAAGATTCTGCTTCTCTTCAATTGTCTTGATTTGTCTGAGCCGACGCTGCTCCACACGCAGCTTGTGCTCCAAGCTCGACTGATCCGACACCACTGGATCGGAAGAAGGCGACACTTCCGTCACAGGATTTAGCGGTGTCTGCGGAACAGATGCTGATGCGACAGCTTCATGCACTACAACAAAGATTGAATAACGACAATGAAATAGACAAGTGGAAACAGAAAAGCAAAAAATCGAGAAAAGTAATCGCTGAACTTCGAGTAGGCAAAGCAAGAGACAAATCATTCGATAAAGGTTTTTCGCCGCATGGCTAACTGTCTATCACTCCTCGGCAGTAAACGATGTGAATGATCTCGTTCCTGTTACTTGATGCTCATTCACATAATACAGTACTTGTGTTACACTGGTTCACAATAAACAACGATAAATTCGCGATTCCTTGTGCACACTTTAGTGTAATAGTGAATGCCTAACATAACAAAAACATTCAAACAGGTAATATTGCATTGGAATAGCAACCAATAAAAGAACAGCGTGTGAATGTGTATGCGTCTGAACAATGCCGTACGTTGTGCATAAAACGTAACTTATCGAATGTTGAACTTCTTTTCGGTGCCAATCGCTCTTCGACGCAGTAGCGCATTCGCTTTTAGAAGCGACACTGTTGTACGGTTAGATCCATCCAAGAAATTCGAACAAATTATGGTAAGATTGTTACTGTGACTGTGTTGTTGCTAGATTTTATGCGAAACGGCAAGTGGACAGCACAAGCTATGTGGACATGAGCTTGCACGAGGCAACAAAAGTACACCGTCAACTGGACCAGACTAGAGGTCAAGAGCAGTTAGACTAAAGCTTACTTGACACGTCGAGGATGTACTTCGCACACACACACACACACACACACACTTGGCGGCATCCGATTCGGATTAGCCTGTCACAGTGACCGAAGCCAAAGGACGCCTGCGCTTAGCCATCACTGCATTTGGCTTGCGTTGCACCAATTGCAGTACCACCCACACACCACATATCCAGTGTAAACCCGAAGGAATAAGACCAGGAGGTGTGCCACTGGAGCTTTCGTGTCCAGTCGGCCAATGCTAGTTAGCCAGTTGATTGGCTACTAAGGAAAGGAAACTCTTATCTCTCGGAAACTAAACAGAGAGAGGCTGCAATGACGAGATCTACACTAAAAAATGTGAAGTGTAATACAAGAGTACAGGTTAGTGAATCCCAGAGAAGATAACGATGAAAAACAAAATTCACATTGAACTAAAAAAGCCAGAGAGACCATTCATTATACAGCACACCAACAAAGCTGAAGAAATGAATGGGTAGGAGATTGCAAACACAGGTTTCTGAAAAGAGGAGCGGATTGATTGTCAACGACCAGGCTGTTGGCCGATACAGTCATTAACATAAACATGAACATACACAATAACTACCACTCACAAAGTAACCACTGTCTTTCGGTTAAAAGTGCTTTCAAACACGGATCATCTCGATCGCCTAGCGGTTAATCGCAATTGTTAGCGTGTCGTTACACTCGGCTAAGAAAAATTTTCGGCGGTACGCATAAACATGATGTAACCTAAAGTTCCCGGGGTTCTAGAGTAGTCATGCCTCCCTTTTTTAATTAAACCATGCCATCAGCTTTTACGCAGGGCGTCCACAATCATCCGGGCATAAACTACGCATATCTGCCTACTCAAACCGAGAACAGAACGCTTCAGGAAACCATGGCCCTAATTCACGGTCAGGTTATCGAACGTGGGTGTCGTTAATAACGGGTTGCCAGAAATTTATGAGTAAGCAACTCAGACGAACACTAATACCACTTCTTGAAACAAAATGACTACGTTGCTTCATGAGAAGGCCCAATATGCTGAAGCTGTTTAAAAGTATGCAGGAACGTTTCTGACTGATTCCAGTTAAAACCGGTGACTCAAAAATGCGGCGCCGGTTAATGTTGTAACAATGAGCCCACTACATGAAATATTGTGCGCAACTTTAACCAACAGCATAGGTGCATTCTGAGTAGTGCAAACCAAGAACTTGAAATTAAATGCACCTGTCTTTGTGCGGTCGCCTGTGTGAGGTTCAGTGTCCCTTTGAATCTTGACTTCATCCTGTTTTACCTTTTTCTTACGCTTCTTTTTTGTCGTCGGCTGGGTTGCGTCTGAGACGGTTGGTGTGCTGGCCTGATCCGGTCGCAGTTGTAGTAGACCACCAATGCGCTGTTTCGTTAGTTCAGCCGCAGCAGCGTGAGACAACCCGGGAATCACGTACTGTGATTGACGTTCGCGAATTTGGGCGGCGGTGGATTTGTAGCTGTACTCGAACGAGAAGAGAGCGGGCGAAGGAAGGTGAAACAAAAATAAGGAAATTCAAGTCCTACCAAACAGACAGAAATCATTTGCTCCTAAATATCTTCAGTCAGAAAAACGAAACCTGACGGCAATCAATGTGAGCTGAATTTCAAGCCTATAGTTCAGAACAGAGCTTAACCCGATTCGAAACTGGTACGTAGAACCGAACGGTTAACTCTTGCTCCCTCATGCGCAAGACCTAGTTAGTATTGATTTTTCACGTTTACACCAGTTAGGCCTTTACTACGACTGTCTAACAAGCCACCTGTGAATTGAATACTGATAAATCACCCAAATTTAAACATGAAAAATTAACACAACTGAGGCTAGAGCCCGCAACAATGTGGCTGTTAGTTAGGTTCAGATCAAAACACGTGCGTATGACGTAATCGGTATCAAATTAACGCCGTGTGTAAGACTACGTAACTAGCTCTGATAGGGAGTTTACGTTGAGCTAAGAATGACCTGGGAAATCCTTCATGGGGATACAGCAGCCTACGTTGGTGAAGACTGAACGAACCACATTTGTAGTCAGTTTGAAAATTCGCGCCACTTTGAGCATCTATGCCCCCGGCTTATGCAACTTTATGTTACCGATCCTTCACAGCCATCAGTTAGTCAGAAATAATCTAAATATTTTTTACGTTGGCCCTCTCCCTAACGGGAGTAGATTGCAGCATAGCAACTTAAGGCAGTTGGGTTTAAGGTTTCGAAATGTAACACGGCGTTAGCACTGTACTTTTGTAGTAGGCGGTATTAATACCATTTTGTCTTTGAAAAAGCCTAACTCATTACTGTTTGATGCGACCTTCACAGTCGGCACAGTCAAGTGCCAATTCGTCTTTTATGAGCGTTTTAAGCCTTTGTGCCCGTTTTTGGCACCCTGTCTACACGCTCGTCTTAATTGGGGACGTCACGACACTCTCTCAATCTGTCTGGTCCACCTCCCGACTTCGTTTTCTGATTGGTCACAAACCCTTCAAATATGAACTAGTTTGTGATCGTACTGTCTTCAGATTGAGCGACATGAAAAGTGTTTTGTCTGGAGGCCAATTGATTTTCTGTGTTCACGCGTTAGCTTTGAATAGTTAGGTTGGCCGAGAAGTTACGAATGAGTAGTGTATACTCCGTAGTCCATTGTTCATCACCGCTGACTGTCGTTCCGTTATCCACCGTATCAGTAAACCTTATTATCATCTGTTTACGCGCTCGAAGGCCGTAGATTCAGTCACAGCAGAAACTCAAGCCAACAAAAAACGAATCGCCTATCCGGATGAATACGCTTCTACAACAACGATTACAAAAGTCATAATTATAGCATCGGCATAGCCACCGGCAGGTCATATGTGGATGGGATACTGCCAAGTTATCCAAGTCCAGTCGGCAGCCGTCGAAACTGCCGAGCTTGAAACTGTGATCGTGAGACTGTGCGGTAGAGCGTCACTTGAATCGAGCCACCACAAAGTCAATAACCTCCAAAGTGGTCATTAAAGAATAGAGAATAAGCAATCGATGGCAAACGAGAATCAAATTGTAACTCGGGTTCATAACGCTTTCCACCGGTGAGCAACCAAGAGGTTTGCTTCTGTTAACACTTATAAGTTTTCCGCTCCTACTAGCTGCATACTTTAACGAACGCGGACCCACTCTAATTTTTCCAGTTTCGTCATGATCCTTCCTTCACAGGACATGCAAGGGTACTTCACACCGGTTGGGATTTCTGACAGTGTAATCCAATCGATCTAACACCATCATCACCGTAAGCGCGGATAGCAATACATCTGAGGCTCTCACTGATGCTTAACAGTTGTGCAAGTATGAAGAAAAAAGCACGCTCGGGTCAGAAAGAAAAAACAGAAAGCGGAGAGACCTAACTACTAAAAATAGCTACGTTTATATTCAAACATTAACTCATCTATATCTCGCAAACAAACAACCGAGGTGTAAGTGAAAGTAAGGCGTCATCAGCAAGACAGCCACCTTACGGCTTTCACTGCTCCGCGTCATTAGGTTCCATCACACCATAGACAACTCGGCCAAACAACGACAACATTCACGCCACTGAGTTCAGTTAGCCGCCATCTCACCTAACGTCTCCGGCCACCAATTCCTTGAGTGGCGAGGCCCTCAGACTAGGAAGCGAATCCGGTCTACAGCGGCCAACACCCTGGTGAACGACTTCATTTCTCTACATCAAGTCATCATCCGCACACCTCGCACCCTACACCAGTCAGCAGGAGTGTCGGCGAAGAGCGCTCGGTTTGGCAGGCGATTGGCTGGCATTCTTAGCACGTGACCTAGCCATCTAAGTCTGTGTAAACATGAAGTTCGATCAAGAGAATTCGCTTGGCAGTCAGTAGTAAACACTCACTTCCTAACCGCTTCGGTACTTACTCGTTGGCGCTGCCAGATGCAAGCGATCTAATGAAGACAACGATGATCTACCACGAGTAGTCAAACATCGCAAACAAAGCAACAAAGGTCTCGCTACCGCCTTATATATGCGACGCGTAGGCCTCAAAAAGATGCCTCTCTATCGGTAGAGGTGTCTTAACTTAACAAAGACTGCCCAAAACTCCAAATTACGGGCACCTGTCTCATTCCTTACATCTCTACCACCGGTAACGAAGCTTCCTCGTTATACAATCGGGTTAACAAATTATATGATCACACTATCCAACATTAAATCTACGTAACCACAGCAGTCTTGCGAAAACGCTTTCCACTTTGAGTCTGTGAAGCGCATTCCGAAATATTCAGCAGAGTAGGAATTAGCTCCTATCACTAACAGTGATCGCAGAAAAGTGTCAAACAACAACGCCTTGTCGTCAGCGTAAAAGAGATTAGTCAGTTTTCCACCAAATGGGAGGCTCACGCCGGCACCTTGTGAGTGCCACAGATAATCCTCCATTCTTTCGTCCAGAACAAAAGTAAACAAAAACAGTGAAGGTGAACAGCCTGGACGTACGCCACTCCCGAAGCTGGAACTGTCGACTAATTCGCCGTAAACCCTAACCTGAGCTGAAGTATAGGAATAAAGTGATGATAGTACGTTCAAATACTTAGTCGCTACATCCCATGTGTGAGTACACTAGATAGTCCTGATTAGTTCGTCCATGACAAAGTTCAACAAATGTAATGAAAGTGGACACCGCTAACGCTGCTGAAACTGTCAGACAGACTCTAAACTGGGCTGAAGTATGAGGGTATAGCGTCGACAGTATGTGTACACACTACGTTTAAGCTACTCTGAAATTCCGTGTTCATCCATTAAATCAAACGCACCTTATGCAGTCGAAAGATACAGCAACTTTTGGTCGGCAGTACACATGACGCTGCCCCGGAATTTGGCGGGGAAAAAAAATTTGGCCCATACGTCCACACCCATAACGAAACACTGCCTGTTCTCCCCTGATATCTGCTCCCCGGAGCTAAGACCAGTCGACTAGGTGTAATGGGCGACAGATCCCCAGTAACGACTGGGGTCACGCTAGTTTCCCTATGGTCCTCACATAAACCCCGGACACTTTTCTGGAATAGGGAACTACTGTCGAGTGACCCCAGCACACAGGGATGTTCTCCATCGTCCACACAAGTTGAAACGACTGAGTCAATGCTTCCACTAACGCCTCCCTAACTCCTTTGAAAAGTGTCGGCACGAAATTACCTGGACCAGCAGCCCCATTATGTTTGACAACCAAAATGCAATTGCAGACCTCTGTCTCAGTGAGTGGTCCTAAATTACCAACCAGAGTGCTGCATTACAAA
Organism: Paragonimus westermani; assembly: GCA_008508345.1. Taxonomy (NCBI): domain Eukaryota; kingdom Metazoa; phylum Platyhelminthes; class Trematoda; order Plagiorchiida; family Troglotrematidae; genus Paragonimus; species Paragonimus westermani. Next base: position 131,640 of record QNGE01001671.1, read on the forward strand.
TTTGTGGCAGTAACACGGTAGACACATAAGGTCAACTAAACTGACCCTCAAAGTGTTCTACTCTGCGCTCTAATCTTCTCCATTTATTAGGGATGAACGTGCCATGTGCCCCGATGACAGCTTCACTGATAGATGGTCGCCCGGGACCAGTCTGTCTGTGCCCTGAGGCAAAAGCGTATTCTATGCCCATAGCTGTGTTAGTCAGGGCTCACGATAAGCGATCAGGCTGCACTTTTGATTCCTACTGATATATTTCCTAAACCTGTTACATGGACTTCTAAGAGGAATGTTCCCTCTGGATTCTAACAACTCCAGGGATTTCTGGGATCCAACGTTTGTATCACCCACGAACCACCGTGTCGCATGCTACAGTGACTGCTTTATGAATGGTCTGTGTGATTTGGGCTCAGCAGCTATTCGAATCTTTGAGGTGACAACTGTTAAGCCTGATTCCCAGGTTAGTCTAAAACTTACGTTTTATCGGTCGCATAGCCAGTTTCTAAACAACCAGCAGTTGTAGTCCGAGGGGTCGCTGTCCAACAAGAGCGAAAGCAAGACGGCAAAGCATCAACGCATAATCTGCGTCCAAGTAGGTACTGAAAAAAGAACGACACAGTACTGAATGAAGCCCAGCCACATATAACTAACAGCTACGTGGTTTATCCGAGACCAAGCCTGAATCGGAGAAGAGCGACGTCAAGTATAACAGTGGCGCGCAAGATGCCTAAAACTGCTGCTGGCTAAACTAATTTATGCTCTAAGCGAAGATGCAACAGCCGCTCGCCACTATTTGAGCGATGTGATACCAACCCAAACATCCCACCTAAACGATACTCAGCCCCACCAAGGCGGCCGACCTGGGTGTTCACATCTCCAGTCAGAACGACTATATCAGAATCACGTGTCGATCAAAGGAGAGCAGCCAAATCCGGGTAAGAAGCGTCCTTGACACCAACGCCATTACAATCAAGCGGAGCGTGAGCAGACAATGAATAGAATTCTAAAAGTTTTACGTCCAGAGCTGACCTTAACAGAACCAGCCAAGTGGATAGCACAAAGTCTACTGTTGACAGGGATCCAATGACGCACACGATGCCTAAAACGGGTGCTGGTTAAAACAAACCTACATTCGGCGCACAGTTGCAAAAGCCGCTCGCCATTATCCAACAGATGTGATGTCAGCTCAAACCTGTCACCTAAACAAGACAGTCTCATCAAGGCCGCTGAACTGAGCGTTCACATCTCCAGCCAGAACGACTATATCAGAATCACGTGTCGATCAAAGGACAGCAGCCAAATCCAGGCAAGAAGCGTCCTTGACACCAACGCCATTACAATCAGGTGGAGCGTGAGCGGACGATGAATAGAATTCTAAAAGTTTTACGTCCAGAGCTGACCTTAACAGAACCTGCCAAGCGGACAGCACAGTCTATCGTTAACGGGAATCCAATCTACTATTGCGGATGGGGTAAGAGATGGGGTTTACTGTGATTAGCCATCTGCTGTGGAAGGAAGGAGCATGAGAGTTAAATTTGATAGCACAGTGGGGAAGAGCCGGCAGTAGGATGTTTTCCCATTTTCACTCTGCTGTATGTAGCAGATAGGGAGACCCGGTCTATACTGCGAGACGGCTGATACAATGTGATTGTCAGTGTCGTGAATAATCACGGTTGTGTTTGGGCTGAAATGCTGTCAGAACGCCCAAGTCTACACAGGAGAACGATTAGGGTTCTCAAACAAAGCTTTTCGCTCGAAAGCCTGTACCGCAAAGCAGCGAGTGGGTGACAGTGTACCACAACTAGTGCTTTCTCGAACCAGTACTTTCCCGAACATAAGCAAAGCGTTTTAAAACCAACAAAACAAGAGCGCATTACGAAGCCTAGCCACAGCATGGGTACAACAGGCGATGCAGTAAATACCGCCAAATGTGGACCACCCCGGTATTCGTATACGAGAACAAAAATAATCCTTTTCGGGGGAAAAGCCACGTTAACTGAGTTGCATATTTTTCATCCGATCGTTACGAACAGAAGACACCTGTAAGCTCGTGTGTAACTGAACAAGTCGATGAATGAGGGCAAATCTGAGTGAGCTCGCCCAAAAATGATGAGTGGAGAACAGAAATCATGTGCACCTCAAATCTGAGCCACGCCACCCAATTGTCCAATTTATTTTAATGCAGTACCAACCAACATGTAGCTCGTCCAGGCAGATATCTGACAATTCTTCACGTAAAATAATCGGTAGAACAAATGTGGTTTTCGAACGAAACTATACGAAACCGTCGAGCGCCCTTAAAAAGTAATATTTTCAACTGTGCACATTTTATCTGTCGAGATGAAGCAGCAACAGGATCCTAATGATATTTGACCACAATCAGTGTTCTGAAAAACCATTTTCTTATATGCCACCATACATTCTAGAAAAAGGGCGCGGATTCTGATGATCAAACAGCGTTCCTAAACGATGGGAAACGCTGCAACTGAAAGCAGTGATTGTGAACAAATTCAGAGTTCGGGCTGCATCGTGGAAAGAAATTGCGGTCTGAGAGGGAATGGTAACAGTTAGTTCAGGAAACAGGCGCATACGAGGCCTTCGGATTGGTAAAGAGTCTTCGAGTGGAAGTTAGTTGGGTATGGGTTTACCTGGTGACAAAGAAGCAGTGGATATCAGGTGACTGATGTCTAGGCCTGGGTGTTCTGGTAGTACCTCAGTCCACATACAACTATGAATAATCACAACATCAGTAATTCTATACTGCATCCGCCGTCTCGCAGTACAAACCGGACCGCCCTGTCTGCTGCATACAGTAGGGTGGATAGACAAGAACATGTTACTGCTTAACCCTGTCCAGTTCTATCAAACTTAGCTCTCAGGCATCTCCCAATCTCCATTTCTGATCATTACTCAACAGACCACACAACACTGAGCCGGTAAAGTCCACCTTTTACCATTCAACTTCAGATCTCCCTCTTCCCTTGTTTAGATCTAGAGTGCGAATTAATATAGGTGCCTTCAACGTTTGCACGCTAGAACAGATAGGTCAGCAGGTTGCTATCGCACGAACGTTACACTCGTTGAATGTCGAAGTCCGGTATATCTCGGGGACATGAAACCAGGAGAGTAGTCAACGTATGGAACTAACAGGATCCACATTGTCTACCCGATATTGGTTATACACTTCGGGTAACTCAACAGCCGCTGTTACCGGTCAGGCTAGAGTCAGTATAGTCCTCAGCACGACGGCCGCAGCCGCATTAGTAGATTGGATTACGGTTAACCGTAAACTTCATGCTGTCCACTTGACAGGTTCTGTTAAGATCGGCTCTGGACGTAAAACTTTTAGAAATCCATTTATTTTGCCTACTGACGCTCCAACTGGCTGTAGTGAACTCGGCGTCAAGGGCGCTTTTTAGCCGGCTCTGGCCGCTCTCTTTCGGTCGGCACGTGGTTCTGATAGTCGTTCTGGCTAAAGATATGAACGCCCAGGTCGGCCGCCTTGGTGAGGCCGAAATCGGCCGCCTTGGTGAGGCCGAATCTCGTTTAGGTGGCAGATATGAGACAGCATCACATTAGTCGGATAGTGAAAGGTGATTGTTGCAGCTGTGGGCCGAACACAAAGCTACCTTTAGCCAGTAGTGGTTCTAGGTATTGTGCACGTCATTGCCATACTTGGCGCCCCTCTTCTCCGAATCGAGCCTAGTTTCCGACACACCACGTAGCCGTTAACTATGGGTGACGGGGTTCCATTCAAGACCGTCGTTATTCGTGAAGCACGCACTTGGATTCAGCTCATGCGATGGAACGTTGTCGTTTTGTTCTTGCTTTAGCTGAGCAACGACCTCATCGACAGCAACGATGTGGGGTCACTCGGTAATAGTTCCTATATTCAAGAAAGGTATAAGGGGCTCTTGCGAAAACCATAGGGGAAACAGTTCGATCCCTCACCTTTCCAGGGCTCTAGCAGCTCGGGAAGTAAACATTAGGGAAGAAGAGGCAGGGTTTCGCCCCGGGCGGGGATGTATAGATCACATTTTCACTCTTCGTCAAATTTTGGACAGCGTCATGTGTACCGCCGGCCAACAGTTGTTGTGTTTCTCGACTATAAAGGTGCGCTCGATTCAGTGGATCGATCTACACTTTTAGAGTCGCTCCAACGCAGAGGTGTGCCGACTAAGTA
>QNGE01001672.1:8746-28677 GCA_008508345.1 Paragonimus westermani
GTACGTCAAGGCTGTCCGCTGTCACCATTTTTGTTTAGTTTCGTCATAGACGAAATAATGGAGGATTGTCTCCGGCACTCACAAGATGCTGGCGTGGACCTCCTACCAGGTGAAAGACTGACTGATCTTGATTATGCTGACGACAAGGAGTTGCTGTTTGGCAACTTTCAAGCAGTACAACCAATGTTAGACGCAATATCGCGTTCTGCTAAATACTTCGGAATGCGCTTTGCAACCTCGAAATGCAAAGTGCTTCTGCAGGGTTGTTGTGATCACGTAGATTTGATGTTAGATAATGTAGTCATGGAGGTTGTTGACCGGTTTGTATACCTGGGAAACTGCATCGGCGGCGGTAGTGGCGGAGGTGTAGGGAATGAAATAGAAGCGCGTATCCCTAAGGCTATGGTGGTATCAGGTAATTTGAGGCTATCTCTCAGTTGTATGGATTGCTGTTATTATCAGCGTCTTGTATTCCTTGATAGATATTTCGTTCTCAACGTGAGTTTGGATCTTGGGATTCACTATTACATAACCCCTCAATGTTACTGCATGTCGTTCAACTGAGGTGAGTGAACACCAGATTTAGAGTTCCTTCGTAGACTCATCGGTGTCATGAGCCTAAATCCCAGTATCGTGCGCACTGCATGGGGTCAATTCCATTTACCCTTCCTCTGTTTTATAACCCAGTAAGCTTCAGGTACGTCTGACTCGATAATCATACCTATCTTGGAGGGTGAGTAATTCAGAAACTGAACATTTCCTGTATGGCTCCGTGATGGCAATATGTTCTGTGTGGAAACTGCACAATTTACTTCTGGCAGTCTTTCGGTCGATCAAATCCGAATGGGCTGCTTCCAAGTCAGACTGTACTTCGGTGGAAGTCGAGGTACTACATCTTTTCGTGTGTGCTATGTAAGTCGCTTTGACTGCCCACCTAAGCCCAATCCTTCTAACAGCGACTTTCGAATAAGAGTGGCTTCTGATCGCTCGTCCTGTAACGTATAAGTATGACACGTTTCGTATGTTGTAACACAACTGGTACGAGTGCCAGTGCTACTTGACGACAACCAACAGGCGCTTCCGCTGAGGTGTATGTTGGCTGGTGACGGTAAGTGATTTGGAGACGGATGCGTCGGAGTACAACAAACAGTGACGACTTCCACCACATCACTTAAATGTGCAGCCTCGTGGCCATTTGTTGCTGACCGCCACATTATTGGCCTTCAGGCACACCACGTGTAGCTTGCACTCTTGTATTCTACCTAATCTCTCATTAACAGTTCTCGTCAAAGCTCGGTACATTCGTAGGAGTGGTGCGGACCTCCGCAAACGGAACAACTAAGAAAGTTCGGTTTTCACTTCGTGTCAAGTGTCTATTCCTTTTCAGGCAGACGCCTTTGAACCTCCTATTCCAACTTTTCCTGCGAGTTTCAGACTTCACTACTGACGCTCTCTCGCTATACTTTGTGCATGTTACGTCTGCATGTTCCCTAACAAACATCATCTGAATTCGAATTTTGGTTGCAGTGCCCCAAATGCCCAGTATGCTTACTTGGACGCCAACCAACCGACTAGACTGTTTGGAACGCTACTAGAAACCAACTGAAACGTTTTTCTTCGAGGTCATGTTTAACCTATGAATGCAGCAGCGTTGTACAGTAATTTTGACGGATTGAGCATATCCGTTTTTTTCTCGTCTTGCTTGCCTCGGCTAAGACGGTTTATGATTTTTGGGGTTAGAAGCGCCGACCGTTTGTCAGACAACGCGACCTTTCGTTGTGAAAAGTTGGCTTATTGGTAGTTTCTTTTACGATTATAACAACCATTCGCTCATAAGTTAAATGTTCATGTTTTTAAAGATACTCCAGCCGATATAAAACGAGGATTAGATGAAATTATTTTCACAGTTGTCTCGATGGTTCAATTAGCGTTTAGTTTGGAATTATATTTCCTCTGTATGAGCGTGCTGTCACAAAAGTTTATTCGCTAAACCGGACAAATCACAGCTGTCGAATATTCAGGCGACACGTGATCCATTCGAAAGATCCTATATGAAGGATCTAGCAGCCATTTTGTTTCTACTGGAACGTTTGTGAACGATATATCTGGCTGACACATCACTTTCGTCTACATCCAACACATTGCAGCGTTGAATGGTGGTTTCGATCACACCGTCGCAGCACTGAATCATATAAGTTCGTTGCGATTGACTGTCAGTCTTCCTTCTCTCTACCACAGCTTGAAATCCTATATGAATGACCAATATGATTTTGACTTTCCGTCAGATCGTTGAATTTCTCGCTTACATAAATCCGAATGCTGTTGCACAACACGGACCACCACTTCTTCAAAGCTACGTGTAAGTGATCTTGGTTTAGCCTGTTGGGCATCACTAAAAATCACTCCCGTCCTTTCCTTCTGGACTTTCACAAGTGGTGTGGTCTGCTCCATTCTCTGTGGTTCAGTCCTTTTCTCCCGTTCCCAAATGCGAAGCTTTATGAACTTCAGCTCCAGGCGTTACCCAAATGGTTATTTCTTGCTGTTGATGTTGAAGACTCAGTCCATACTTTTAATATTCTGATAGATCAGGAACGTTGACATCTAATACTTTTTATCTTGAGTAATTTTGTAGACGACCTTTTGGCTTACAGGCTTATACGACAAACATTCGACCGAAATTCATACACACGAGGTCCACAAAATTCAAAAGATTTTTTTTCTTCAGCTCATTGCTTTCATGGTAACTAATATCAAGCGAATACGATCCTGAATGGGACAAACGTACGGTCAAGGTAGCTAATCCGATGAAGATAGTCCACAAATAAAGCGTCAAACAATAATGAATAGCATAGTCCAAATAGTGGATCAGATATGCTACAATTGGTAAGAAAACTTCTATCAAATCGAGAGAAGAAGAAACGATAATGTACACGTCGGCTCTTGTGATATTAGAACTTCTCAAATTCATCTTAATAGGTTAGGCGACGATAAGAATAAAGTCACAATTTTTCAACAATCACAGCACTTGCCTCAATAATTATTTGGAAAGTGTATTCCTAATGTGATGCTCAAGACGTTTGCGGAATTTGTTCTTTCGTTGACCAAATGCGCGAACTAACTGATCGCCCTTCTCCCTAAAAAGTGCATCAATGAGCTGGAGTCCAGCGTGTTACTACGACAGCACTGTCAGGTATTCGAGACGTTACGTGCGAATCTCGAGAGTTACCTACTTCTTGTTTCTTCTCCGTTAGTTCTGTCACGAAAGTTTGCTGACCCCCAGAAGTTTGCTAAAGCGGCGGAGTGCCTGAAAAACGTTGTAATCGCGAAATATGAGGACCCTGGCTGTTCCTTCAAGTAAATTGGATTGATGCTGCCTGTCTGGTTGAAGACCTCGATCGCTCAAATCTCTGGTTAGAAACGCTGTTCGAGATCATAAGGTGCTGCAGTCACTGGCTTTCCTGCATCCACAGCATTTCTAATTCTTCTCAGCCCTATTTGACCAGTTTCTATTCTCTTCTGATAAGTTTCCTTCTTTTGGATGTTGTGCGTCACTGCTTCATTGATTCTATCCACAGTTCACTCTAATCAGGCTGGTGGCTGTTAGGATTGACTGAATGAACATTCTCATTTTTCGTCGATTAGGACGGTTCACAACGTCACAGCATTTTTATAAATTAGGGCCTCGAGTTTTCATCAAACTGCTAGCCATCATCAGTCACTGTTAACTCCTCTTCCAGGGTAAATGTTAGGGCGCTAGATGATTCGTCTCTTTTCCCCTACTCTTGCTTCGGTTTCGTCGTTGTGACCCTAAGATATATGGTCGTCTTTGTTACCTGTGGTTGCCCTTCACAAAATTGAATTTTCTCTTGTCATAGAATACAAATTGGGTTGGCCTGCTTTCTGGCTCGTACCCGTCTGTCTAGCTTCCAGCAAGCTCATTGTTATCATTTGATGATGCGGTCATCGATGTTTGCCGTTGTACTCGCATACGTCCGCAGGCGCCGATGAACTAAATGGTTCTGTCGTCATTCATGAGCGTTTTCAGGTACCCAAATATGATGAACATTTTCTGTGACTGTTGACAGTAGTTTATATGAGACAGTTTGCGGTCACCACATGCAAAAATACTGAACGACAGTGTGTGGGACTGTTTTCCTGCGTTGTCTCACGGACCACTTCGGGAATGTTAGGTTGTGGCAGCTCGTTTCACTTCATTGGTACTTTGTCTGCTGGGCCTCCAATTTTCCCACCAGCCACTTTACCGATTTCGCACATGTTTTTGCTAACTGTATTGTGCTAGGTTCTTGATGCACTATCCCAACGTCTTTCGGAAGGTTTAAGAGGTCGCGTAGCACTCCCGCAGTTGGCAGCTGCCACCCGTAGTACAACGTGTATGCATCGCACGCCAAATAGGCATCCAACATGGTCCTACATCACATGTAGCATGTCACGGTATTTTTTATATCGACGCCGTTTGATGTCCTTTGGATACGCGTGACGCTACTGGTCATTTCGATTAGAGTTCCACAAAATTCGTAAATTATTGCAAGCCTGAAATATGACATCAAACTCATTTGTCTTTCGAGGGGGCCTGGTGTTTCTGTTTGCCGTTCAACCCGTATCTCGTGATCATCATCGAGAAGTGACAGTTAAGCATCAGTGTGAACCATTGTTCTATTGCTGTCTATGCTGATAATGCGAAGTGTGTAGTGACAAAGCGACATATTTATTTTTCGTATTGCTCCAGTCGGCGAACATCTGTGTTTTAGATTTTCCATGAGCGTTTGTCAGCATCCGCGCTTTCTGTAAGGATTTTGAGGATTGGATTATGCCATCTTCCAGGTTCGCGTACAACATTTTTCATCTTCATTGCAACGTTCAGTTTTCTTAGCCATGGGTTTGTTGTGTGGTGACAGACTCTGTGAGACCAAAGAAGCTTGAACTCTGGTGGTAACAATGTCACTGAAAATAAACAGTGGTTAGAGTTTTTGCTTGTTTTATACAGTTTCAGGAACCTGCGCCCAAGCAACACGACACAGCGGTAGAGGGGTGGGATGTCTGGTATTTTCATGGGAAATGTCCTTATGCCAGCCTGGAGTGTCGTATTTTCCGCGATTTGATAAACAAATGTCCGCTATTATATTGTTTCTAAGTTCCCACATTCGCCAACTGTTTTGGCGTAGTACGACGAAAACGATGTGATTCTCAGGATAACCGATGTCCATAAGATCCTGTAAGTTGACTCAATTGATTAAAATGTTGGAAGTCTTGTTTGATCACCATGACTGACAATAGTGCATCACTGGTTATCACTGAGCCGCTTCCAGCAGGTTTTCTTATAGTTGTAACATCCTAAGTTATTTCAATTCGTTAAAGGCACTTGGAGTATCATATCGTCTAGCACTGGAAAACTTCGACATGAAAAAACTTCGTACATGATGATTCTGGTCTGTGTATGTGCAAGGATGTCATCCCTACCGTTGGCAATGCTTTCGTACAATGAGCCTACGACCTAGGTAATGAGTTTCCACTTTGCATCGAATATGCTGAAGTGAAAGACAAGAAGCTGGATAGACGCACGTGATCAATGGTTTCGCTATTGCGAGGCACCGACGGATGTAGGATTTGTAACAAATCGGTCAGCTCAGAGGAAGCTTTCTGTTGTAATACGGTTGTGAGATAAATGAGCCGCTTTGTACAGACCGGTCCAAAGCTGCTCCAGTTAGGTAGTCAAACCGTTGGTGGACGTCGACAGTTGTAACTTAGGCTCTATTCATCCCACAATTTTGATGTGACAACCAAACCCGAAGAAGGTCAACGTAATAAGCAGAAGTTACCGGAATGTCAATTAATATTATGAGTATGAATGTCGACTAGTATGATGAGTATAATAACATTGTTCATACTTTCAGCCTGTTTTGTCTCCTTGAGTTTATTCCCTCTTTTTGTAGGAAATCTCTTTTTAATGATAAAGCTGCTAGTACGTCGAACTATTGTGTTTCGACTAAACGCTTGTTCGTGTGTATGTATATCTATGCATACATGTACGCATAACTACCTATGTGTGTACACGTTTGCAATCGGCCAGTTAGCTTTAATCGTTGCTCAGTTTTAGTTCCGATTGGTTTGTTCATAGGCTATTTAACTAACGGCTCAGTGAACGGAGAAGGCTGAACAAACGTCCATTTTACGAATCATGGAACCAATCGTATCCTATTGTTCGTATTGCTACTCATGACATGACAGTGTACGGATCTTTATAGGGGTAGAGCGCTTCTGATTTCTGGCGGGCGAGTATCAGATGTTTTAGTAAGCACTCTTGACGATCGTTGATTTTCAGATTGCAACCTTTTTCTGAGCATTTTTTGTCATTACTATTTTTTTGATCACCATAATTGAACAATGGTAACGGTCTCAACTTTTAGGCCTGCAATTTTGTGTCGGTCGCTCTTATGCTCTCTTTGTATGTGATTGGTTATGTAGGAATAAAGCGGAAACCCTTTCCGTGTATTATGCATATATATATATGAAAGTATATATAAACTGTACAAGTATTATAGCGATACCGAGAACTCTCGCCTATCTAGATGCAGTGGCACGTGGTCTCTGGGTCCTCAACACGTTTTATGTTGTGTTATCATGTTTTGTGTATGGAATAAATCGCACTATTCTAATCATATTCCCATTCTATTCTTTTTCACTGTTTTAGCCCTCTGAATAGCTTGTGAATCCTGGTGATTATGATTCGATCCTGTGAAAATGTTGCCGATGTGTTTAAACGTGTTTGTAAAGCCCATCCAGAAAAATCGGAAGCTATTTCTGCTATCTATGTGCTTACGCGTGTTCTGCGCAACTCAGATGTATCTACCGTTCAAGGCCTACACGATGTTTTAAATGATGCTATACGTGCTATGTCTGATTCTAAGTTCAATTATTTGTGTGTAAAATCAGCCTGTGAGCTGTTCCAGCGATTCATCACGTTGACCATTTCCGAAGCTCCGGATGACTTTAACCGATGCAAGCAAGTCCTTCAGGAAAGAGCTGAGATATTTTTGAGCAAGGTTTGTTTTAAGTCCTTCAGCTTCTCACGAATCTTTGTCTGAAAGTGTTTTGAGTTGTAACTTAGTGATCAGAAGCCAGACCTCGAAATGACCTGATTCTTAGGCCATTGGTGACATACCCTTTAGTTCATTGGTTTACCACCTTTCGCACGTGAAAAATCCATCTAAACGTACGGCATTTAACCCGATGATGAAACACTGAAAACAGGCCCTCTTACTAAACGTTCTTATCATGTCCAAACCGAGTATATTTGCACAACCTGAACAATGTTTTTCCTATTACACGAACTGTCTTGCTAACCAAAGTTAGGAGCCAGTGTTTTCGATAGTCAGAGTTAATCAGATTTTCATTTGGGTTAGATGTTTGTGCTCGGCCGTGACAACCCCAACGTGTGATCGAGTTATTAAGTACAAATCCGGGTGCCATAATGGAATTGAGATGAACTTAGCGGCAGACGATGCTCCGTTAACTTTTTTGTAACCCGGCTGCCAGGAGCCGTCTTGCGAATGTGGAGGCCCTCATGTCACCTTCAATCACAGCCCGCTGAATAGGCCTGAATGAGCTGCTTGATGTTCCTTTGTGCCCTGGATCAAGCCATGCGCAACGGCGTTCATGAATGCCTTCTAGTGAAGGTCTAACGATGTAGCCTATATATATTGAATCACATGAACTTTCAAGTGGATGGATTAAAAGTGGAGCACCACTGTTTGACATATTACTAGTTAGAATTTTGAAATATCTTTCAGATTAAGTAATGTCCGTTTTTAATTGTATGTCCGCACAATAGATACTGATGATCTTATCAATTAGTTGACCTGTTATCAACACTTGCGGTTCAAAGCTGAAAATGTACATGTATGTGAAAGATTCTGTGAATGTTCACTGCTGATGAGAATCGCATGCAACTTGTTCACTTCTGCTCCTACCGTTTCTTCCGAATAATCTTTTACTCTGATAGGCAAGCAACCTTCAAGGCCATGTTTGATACCTACCGGTACACCACTGTTGTGGTGCAGGTATTGACGCATATTAAAACAGTCGAGCTATTTTGCTAACTTTATTGCCTTTTCTTACATCAGGTCAACTCGTGCAAGCAGCAAATCGCGGACAATTTCCCCAATTTGTTACCGGATAGAGCATGCATCCTCGTTCACTCGTATTCCCGTGTAGTTCTTGCAGCTCTTACTGCTTACACCGCTGCCTCACAACGCGATGATGGTGCTTGTCCAAATAGCAGTCGACTACATTGCTACGTGACCACTGGAGCTCCGAACGAATCCGGTAGAAAAATGATGAAAGCTCTGTCTGCACAAAAAATCTCGTGCACAATGATCCCCGATTTGTCAATCGCCTATATGATGCCTCATGTGAATCTGGTACTCATGGGAGCGCAAGCTGTGGTAGAGAGCGGGGGCATTTTGAACGACCTCGGATCATCCACTATCGCGATGATCGCCTCTGCATTCGGAAAACCAGTCTACGTTTTGGCTGAGTCATTCAAATTTATCCGAGCTTATCCTCTGGACCAGCAGCACATCCCAGATGAGTTTAAATGTTCCTCTGGCTTTTCCCCTTCGTGCTCTCCTATGCGCAATCTTAGAGTGAATGGCTCAACGGATGACGAATCGGATGCGGAGGATTTCCCAGAAATGCACACAGCTTGGGTCCAGGTTCTTCGACATCGTAGCCCTGTGATTGAACGAAGTATCCCCACCATCGATTATACGAACCCTTGTTATATATCTTATTTGATTACTGATTTAGGGGTCCTGACTCCTTCCGTTGTCAGTGATGAATTGATCAAGCTGTACCTATGATTTGTAATACACAATTCCGTTACTACGCTAGTTTTTTCCGAACCCTGTTTGCTTACAATTAGAAACGTAACCGTATTATCCCATTGCTGCTCTAGACGTATGCTGTTCCTGCCGGTGGCTTTCAGGATGAAACTCATATGTCTATTGCTCTTGGTCGTACCATTTGAGTTCACTTACGCTGTGTTTGGAGGGAACTCAGCCGCCTCTTCACTGAACGCACTGGTTCAAGTGGACACTACACCGTTCAGGCAACCAAATCGAACGACGAATCCTTTGTTAATTCTTCTGATAGACGGTCTACGATGGGACCTTTTGGATCAGTTTGAGGCAAAAACTAACAAAACTTTGTTCGGTTTTGCCAGGTTAAAACAACATGGTGGACACGTGAAGAGCATCACGCCTGTTTTTCCCACTGAATGCCATCCGAATTTGATCTCAATGCTGACAGGTAATTGCACCTCGCGTTTGCAACCCATTGATTGATCTTGTTTTTTTTAAGCTTTGCATAAAAGTGGCCAATTCCAGTGATGCTACGAGCACAAAACCCATATACCCCGTACCCAGACCACTGCTGTATTTTCTACCTAATGCCTTTCCATTTGTCCGCATCGTCGACAACAAAAGGAGGCCTATATAGCGAGACAGTTGCATTGCTAGTATTTCTCTTAATCACGAGCATAAAACTGTAGCATTAATGCAATATGGAAGTGGCCTACACGACTGGAGGAAATATGGTTAGTTCCGAGACAGACAACTACTTGAACCAATGTTGGTGTTTTTAAGATAATACAAACAATCTAAGTTTTTAATCACACAACGATGCCAGTTTTTTGGGGTCATTAACGAGATCTTCTTCCGTGGTGTGCCTTTCAACGAGCGTGGTTCTATTCGCCTTACACGCTGTGTTGCCGTTGCTCGCCACGTCATCGCACGAATCACTTACCGGGATATGTGTTCAGCCATTTCTTGTGTGCATCCAATTATTCTGTGGACCTGATCGTCGCTGTAGCTATAGGTGAACTAATGTGTTACGTGGGATAACATTTCGGTGGGGTTCAATTCTTAGCTAACTGAACAACACTCCAAGGTGATAGCACCAAACGTTGTTCAGCTGTAGGTTGTGCGAATCAAGACGGGCTTTAGTTTTTAAATAATGGCAGATACGACATGGTTACCTCAGAAAATCACCCTGGGAATGTTCAGTATTCGTTCCTTCAATGTAAACCCTACCTTTATCGGTTTCTGTTACGATATATACACGTATGTCGATATATGTGTATGTATGTAAAGTATTTAAGAAAGGCACATACTGAGTAGTGAGCGGTTTGTAATGATGTTTCAACTTCATACTAGGATCCGTTTTCAAACAAGTATATATAACGTGTATATGTGAATACTATACTCGATCATGAGGCTTCCGCCGCACAGCTCTGGTGGAGTCAGCATCAGATCGTCGATTTGAGTTCTGAATCTCTTGTTGCATCTCCATCTGATGGTAATATTCTTCGTTTGTCTCGTTGACGACACAGTTTGTCATCTTATATAACGCACAGCGCGCTAGTGGAACGTACGGAAAAGGGCGATTCACGCGGTGAACCCAACGGCAATTTTCAGCGTTGAGAAGGACGGGATGCTGAGAACGATAATTGATATTTACTGTGTATGACTTGTTAACAAACGAACTGACGCTGCAACGCTGACAACGCATGCGGACACACGTTAACCGTACAAAGTAGTGTTTGGGTTCGTTGTTTATTATTGTATTATTGTAATGAGTGTCTGATACTAAACAGTCTCCCATAACAAGTGTATTTTTCTGTCGGGATAGTCATCCGCTTCTGTTTGCTTGCGTCTTGTCCCTCAACCTTCTGGAATTCCACTTGGTGTCATCTCTGTGCATGTGGATTCCTCCAACAGTCCTTCATGTTCTCTACCTTATTTGATGAAGCTTCGGAATATTCTTTGCCAAAGTGGCCAGATCGCCTTCTCATGGTCTGACACGTATGTAGCAGGCGCCAAATGGGACGTCGGTCATATGGGAGTCTGATCACATGAAAATGAGTTATTGTCGGTTCCTTCCATCACTGATAGTCGGGAAGGTGACCCCGCAAGTGTAATGTTGACTAGAAGGTGTTACATATTCGATTCTTTAGGCTTTCAACGATTACGTAACATCGGACCAGTGCTTCAGTCTGATTGCACAATTGAAACGTAGGCTGATCCTATGGCTTCGTCAAAGCCATTTCGCTTACTTTTGTGTTCACTTTGTTTGTATAACAATTTCAAACAAAACACCGTCATTTTCTTCCTGAGAAAATATGTTGTTTGATTGCCAAAAGTGGGTTGATAATTAGAGAGATTTCGCTAAGACTCATGAATGATCGTATTATTTCGTGACAGAATGCATGTAACCAGTATTGGAGGGCCAGCGCGGTTGTCAGTTTATGAGATATCTGCAAGCTATGTCGTTGATTTTGGATTGCTACCATCTCATGTGTAACACTGGTAATATAAAAAGGCAGACAGCCGGAATAGTCTGGTTAACATCTGTGCTGATACGTTGCATGTTCTGCTTCTCGGTGGAAATCCCTGATGTCACGTTAATAGCACATATAGTGGCCGCTTGGATTTTTGATACCCGAAACCGGTCCCCATCAGGCAAACTGTCAGTGCTGACCTAATTCCTTTCTCATTCTCAGACGGTTTGTTCAAAATAAGGTTACTCTGCATTATCTGTATAGTGGTGACCTTACTTCTCATATGTACATAAACGTAATTATGAGGCAAAATTCACTAAATTTATTTCGTGTACCTTGTGCTTCCTTGTTACGCAACGTTTGGTTCATCGATCGGACACAGCCTCTGATGCCTCACATGCACACTTAATATGTATCAAGCGATCCCTTTTTATACCTACCGAGATCATGTGCTGGGGACTGAGTTCAACGCACCATCCTCATTTTTCGTTACAGGGCTGTACCCCGTCGATCATGGTGCCATCTTCAATCAGTTGTACGATACGAATCGGAATGAATCGTTCAGCTATCACATGGATGAGCGACTCAACCGCACGATACCCGACCTGTTGAGGACAAAACTCGCCCAGGTTAGTAATCATAGATGTTCGATTGGGATGGCGTGTGCTAAGTTTTCTCCTGATTTTAGCAATAATGACCACCGGACTGTTTATAGCTTTAGTAGTCATGGGAACGTTGTTGGGAGTATTGAGTGGATTAATTCAATCTATTCTATTCCACGATAGTCTACTGTTTTTAAGTGTGTATCACACTGCTCAACAAAATTTTATCGCTTACCGTACACATTGGCACTAAGAAAGACTACTGGTTTAAGCTCATTGAGCGGTTTCCCAGATGGGTTTCAAAAAGACTACTCTCGTGTATTTGGTTGTTCACTGAGCATGTAATCTATATCGCAAACGTTTAATCACCAACCAGTGTGATGTCATCAACAAATAAAGGTTTAAACCTACGCGCTCAAAGCCCTCCAGCTTTATGGTTTGTCCATTCCGAACTGAATTATGTAGCACACTTGTTTCATGTTACTCAGACGATGACGGAGTAAACCAAGTTCACTATGTAAATAGGTATTATGCAATAGAAACGTTAGTTTAGTTTTCTAACGTTCCCGCCAGAATGCCCATTGAACCCCAGAGAAAAGCAATGACAAACAACTGTTTTCCATACCCTATCATCAAATCATCACAATCACGCTTGTTGGGCAATTTTTTCCGGTCTATGGAAACGGAAATGCGATAATTAGAATGTCATTAGTTAACGGCGAACCTCGCAAAATTTCCAAAAACCATGATATACCGTTAATGTTGGTGACTTGTCATTTGGGCGGTTTTGATCGCACTTAATTGGAGTTCCAAAACGTCCAACATTAATCCAGTGGTGTTCCACCTAATTTGTTTCGGTGATCATATGCTGTTCATCTGTACTGATGTTGTGACCGCAAAAGACGCTTGGCCTGCGAAATTGTTTATTGCATAAAGTCCCGTACAGGTTATGTTACATCATAGGACCACGAACGCGTATACTCCATACGCGCACACCATACTACTCGCAAACGAAGCAGTCTGTTATACATCACTAGTATCTGATGTATTGTTGTAAGAGTTAGCTGTTCGTTAGTGTTTCTCTTTTGGACTTGCTAGTGATAGCTGACTCATGACAACCATCCAGTTGCACACAGGTGACTGTAGCTGTCTACCTATCGCATATATTACTATGACTTTGGATCACCTCACTGGGCCGTTATGTAATATTTCATGCGTTACGTCACATACTACATTCTACACACTAGGTTGCATATGGACTGGGCACTGCCCGTGTCTAACTGGGGACAGGGGAGGCAGTCGGCTCTCATTTGCACAACGGTGTGATTCGTAGGGGGCATCACAACTGGTGCGTGAAGACTGCAATTTTTGGGGGAACTTTCTGACTTTATATGATCATAATACGCATCCACACAAAAAAGTCAGACATAAGAGAGACACTGCCAAAGCTTGATCTGTAACGCAAGGTCAGCAGTGTGTTGGTAGGAAGGATTTTCAGTCCTGGGCGTCACTAATTGCATATCGAGCCACAGTTGCCTCGAGCGCTTGTGTGTAAGTTCGGACAGTTCGATGGTGCATCTGATATGTCTTATACCCTCTGGTCATTAGAATCCTCGGAGCTTTGCGAGTTGAAGGAAGCTGGCAGTGCATATATGCATCTGACTGGGTTAGATAGTGTGGAAAGGACAAGTATTTTGTGAGACGGATCCATTCTTCATACCCCCACAGATCGCATGAAGTGTGACATGAACGTTGCAAAACTCGTACGAAAATGCAATCTGCGAACCAAAAAGCAAACGTATGCCTGTGTGTCCATTGAAAACATGGCAGTGTTACGGTTGGTTGCTTTTTCGCACTTAAATGTGTCTGATGTTTGGCAATTAACAGGGTTTCCATGTGTTTGGGAAACAGGTAATTTCTACCATTCCCACTCACACTGGGCGCTGAATTTCAATCCGTGCGGTTGCTGGTCTCTAATCAATGAAGAGGCTTTGGGGATTATCGCCGATTTGTGTAGTTACCTTAGACATACTGTGGTGGATTGCCAGGTCGGGGGTGCGAGTTTTCGAACGCTCGGCCGAATACCTCAAGGGGGGGAGGTACGTTCGAAAACCTGCCGCGATCGGATCAAGGACAACGTGCGCGACCGGATGAGTCATCGCTCGACTAGATCGGACCAACGGGCGAGGCAGGGCAGGCGAAATACGACAGACGGCCAGATCGGAGGCGTGGTTTTTCCAACATTCAGAGGAACATCTCGACACGATGTTGGGATACGGTCAAGGCCAGCACTGGGTGGATGGCGGACAGCACGAGCAGCCGGACGAGCCAACGCGCAACGGAATCGGACAAACAGACGAGGAATGGCAAGCGAAAAACCCTCCGATAGAAGGCACCGGTCACGCACGTAAACCGGTTAGAAGTGCACACGACGTGTGAACGGAAACCGGGGGGTGCTGCGGGTTGGAATTGCGACTTATAAACGAGAGAGCGCGCGTTGCATGTGACTAGCGGTTTGGACAATAAAGATTGTGCTTTATTGGACGCCTTCTCGCTACAATACTATCTCCTATTCATTCCGGAATATGTTCATTTATTCTTGTTTAGGGCATTCGATCAGTTCTGTCTACGTGATTGTCTGTAACAACGGGTAAAAATGTAAATTACACGATGGAGAGAAGGAGGAATCATAGGAATCCCTCCCTTTGTTGGTGCCAGCAGTAACTTACTGGTTTGAGTTAGTGTATTCACTTACGAAATGTTGTAGGTCCTCTTGCTCACTGTTTTGAGACACTTGGTTGCATGTTGCAACAAATTTCCTTCCCTTTTCGGTAACTTAAGAAATACGTCTCTTTGAAGTGTCATTGTTACTGACTATATGTTTCACTTCCTTCCCATGTTGTTTACGGAAGGCTACGGGATAAGTGTTTAATTGCAACGCATTGTTGAGATTTTTGTGTTCCAAGTGTGTCCCAAGTGTCCCAAGTGCAGACAACATGAGCTCGATAAAAAATTGTTTTCACTAATATATTGATGTACAATCGGTGTGAAGCTCATGAAACTAAAGTACTGCACAGTCTATGTTGATTTGTTGTAAACCGGGCGTCGAATATTTCCTGTAAAGGAAGAACTTAAGTATGTGTATGACGCTACTGGTCCAAGTATTGCGATGTTCCCCGGGCTTGGTTGCAAACGTTCATCACCAAACGATGTGATATCATCAGCGCGTAAGTGTTTCAGCCTATGCGTTTGGGCTCAGACCTAGGGTCGTGCAGTTTTCGTGAGGCACTGTGATCGACTGTGTTCTTCCGACCAGGGAAACATTCCTTGATTCCCATTTCCTTATCAATGGTTTTGTCCTTCATTTCATGGTCGCCTCCCGGTTGATCTTTTGCTTGCAATCAGTCGTATTCGCTTGCTATCAGGTGTCGCATCCTCCTTGGTCTCAGTAATCACTTTGTCTCGACCATACAGATGGTCAGTTGTGCTTGTCTGAGTTTTGCCTTAGTAGGTAAGTTCAGAGGCTTCGAACGAAGTATACACGACTGTCGAGTGAACTGCACACATGGTTCCTAAGGAGAATACCAACAGCCTAGTTTACTGGTCTCAATAAACTGCTTCTGTATCTTAGTCCCAGAATACCCATTCTTTAACCGACATTCCGGTGTGGTTAGTCTCGTTCTTTTGCGCGAAACGTTGGCACTCTTCGCATTTTTGAACCCGTTTGGCCGCCACCATCTCCCCTAACCTTTCCAGCTGGAGATGAAGGAAATCCCGGGTCTTCTTCCTCAAGAAACATACGTGTTCTTCAGCATCTGACCTCATGGTGACTGTTTTTATTTGCCCTATTCGTATGTTATACTACGTATAGCTCGAGTGTCCTAATTTATCAATGATTATTCATAGGTGTACGAGGTACCTAATTCTTTTGAGGTCGCGCGATTGAATGTGTCCAGTTGATTTTGTCTTGCTGGAAGTTTGATCCAACTGATTTGCCAGTTTGTTCAGTTATTCAAAGCTCTTTTGCATATGGACTATCAAATCACATTTCTACAAGGTTCCAAATAAAGCAAAAGATAGGTAAACCGGCCGTCATCTTTGTCTCTACCTCACAGAATCGCAAAAAGGTGCACATGTATCACCTACCCATTTGCGCTTCCTCTACTGAGGGTTCGTTTTCGTGTGAACCTTATGCGTCGGATAGAATGACTCTGGACAGCCTTAATCAGACATTGCAGCAAGCCATGAAACGACTGAAGGATGCGGATTCAGATATCACAGGTTTGTTACCATTCATCCAGATACGTTGATTGCTATATGTTGGTTTCTTTGTCTGAGTTCAAATAATCTTAATGCAATCATCGCTTCGTAGCAATCATAAACCTCTTTAAGTATCCAGGTCATAAAAATCGCACGAATGACTCGTATTTGCCTATCTGAAATACCCTGTGCTACCCTAATGTATGCTTTAATTTTCGTCTGTTCATCTAAATTGCTTCATTTCGCTCCACTGTATACTTTCATTTCCCGTTCTCTGGTTCCCGTTATCAGTTGTGTACTACGACAAATTGGACCAACTTGGACATTTACACGGCCCACTGTCCGATGAAGTATTGCTTACGGAATTGCCCGCGTTGGATCACGTGGTTGCCCATTTGCTCGATCAACTTGCATTCTATTCTGGGACAGTAAACCCAATCAGTTTGATTCTCACTTCTGATCACGGCATGTCTGAAGTTACGGCCAGCGAACTGCTAGATCGGTTTATTGGATGGTAAGTGTCTAACTATGCTCACTCTTATTGTTTTTGACACTTGTACATTGTTACCACATCTTTGTTATCGTATGATGCCCCAGTCTACAGCCCACAGTCTGAGTTTCATATTGCAAGGGTTGCGTTTTTTCTTTCAGTTCACCAGTGTGCATTACTCTTATGCGTGTGAGGTTGGATGTTTTCATGAATGTTCCTTATTTTTATGCGGTCCTGTGTATCACACTGTTTTGGAGTAATATTTCACTTTTTCAAGTTTTGGACCCATAGGTAAATGTGGAACCTGGCCGTTCTAGGGGAATTACGTTCGAGAAATGTCTTCGATCACCGGTCTCTCCAAACCGTTAGCAACATGAGGGAGGGAGAATCGCCGTGTTAATAAGAACTCATTTATGTGAACAGGTCAAATCTGCTGACCGGTGTACGCGCTAGCGTGCACTGAAGACATTTTTCAATCAAACCAATGACAAGGCGTTTTCATCAAAGTAGGCTAGCGTACACGCTTCATTAGTTCCAACAACTCCTAGGTCATAAAAGGTTTCCGTTTTAATGACCGGCTGTATATGCTCCATTTTCACTTGGCAGTGAGGGGCTTGCTTAGTCGGAAGGCGTAGTGATTCCGAGCGCTTCTACGCTCAGTGAATGTACTCGAAGCTACGCCAGGCTTTTGGGTGATAACGGATGGTTTTTGGCCGTATTGAATAATACGCTGGTGGTCACGGTCAGCCGTTGGGCGGTCGGAGTGCTCTTTGCTCGAGGGATATCTTTTCCAACCCTCTTCTCTCGGATAAGAAAGACAGCAGTGCGGCAACTATAAAAATAGCTGTTGTATGTTCACACGATCGTGCCTCGCTAAATAGACACCCCTACGTGATCAACAGTGCAGACTACAATTCTATGAGTGCAATTTTTTCGTCTGACTGCTCCCCTTTGGCCCGTCTAATAAGGTTGCATCTGCGGGGTGGGAGCGAAGTCCTATTCAGCATAGCCCACCGGATCAAAACTGCACACCAGCCTGACCACAACGTCAAGGTAGCAGTATAACTCAAGGTTCCTGAATGTAGTCCACTATTATTCAGCGTTTGATGAAAAACTATCTTGGTGGCAAAATCCAATTAGGGAAGTATCATATTTTGACTCTGTGCACTTGCAATCGCCGGCGCATGCTGGCGCCCTGGCCAGCGCTCCCCCTAGAACCCTGATACGGGTGCGTGATCAACCAGGGTTTATCCCTCGTGGACCGTCGTGGACAGAACATTGTGACGATGGGACCGAGCCACTTGACAGGAAGTTCGTGTACACCCTCTACTTCACGCACAGCCAGCTAATCTGGCTGCGGTCTCAGCCATGTGTTACGTCCGTTCGCTCACCCGACTCGGTTGGTATTGTAGCGAGAAGGCGTCCAATAAAGCACAATCTTTATTGTCCAGTACGCTAGTCCTCATGCCGCATGCGCGCTCACGTTTATTAGTCATCATTCCGGACCACAACACCCCCAGGTTCCCGCTCACGCATCGTGTGCACTTCTGCCCGGTTTACGTGCGTGATCGGCGCCGTCTATCGGGGGGTTTTCTGCCTGCCATTCTTCGCCTGTTGGTCCGACTTCGTTGAGCGATGACACGTCCGGTTGCTCCTGTTCTCCTCCATCTATCTACACTGGCCCCTGAGCGTAGTCCACGACCACTTCGCGATATTCCTGCGAATGTTGGAATAATCGCGCCTCCGATTTCGTCGTTCCTTCTCTTTTCCCTGCCATGTCTCGCCCGTTGGTCCGATCCAGTAGAGCGATGACTCATCCGGTCGCCCCCATCGTCCCCGATCCACTCGTTGTGGGGTTTCGGACGTGCCTCCCCCGCGTCGAGGTATTCCGCCGAGTGTTGGAATACCCACACCTCCGGCCTGAGTATCCACCACAGTATGTCTGCACTTTGGTCCTCGCCCCGATATGAATAGGAAAATTCAGATGTTCAGGCCCGTCACACATGCTCGAGCCACGAATGCTAATTAGGGTGAGCCCTTTGTTTCGTACTTCGGATTTCGTTGCCATGTCTATATCTGGTACCTGCGGTTGGTCGTCGTGGCTTGAATTTTTTTTATGTTAATCGAATGTTTAATTACTGTTCCTGAAACTGTTAATTTTACACAGCCACAAGCCGGAACGTGCAATATCTAACAGGTATCTGATGCGGAACTTGAAGAAAAAACGCACACACTGTCAAGAGGACGAAGAAATGAATTAAATCTATACATGAATACAGCTAAACTAAAATTGATCATTTGTAATAAGTGCGTGAGGGAATAACATTCTGATGACTACTAAGTCTCAACAGAGTATCTTTATCGGCTGGACGATACAGTACATAAAAAGCGTTCTTTATCTAAGTGGTGTACCCCCCTCTCTTTCAACTGTCGTTTAGTAGGTTTGGAGTGCAACGATTTTGTTGTTGACTGACCACTCTGGAATGTGCTCGAAAGCACGTGTCCCAAGTTCTCTGGCTGTTCGGTCAATGTGTTTGACGTCATAGATGCAAGCAAATTCATAATTATTGCCGTCACAGTTGCATCTAACACGTCACGATCAAATCGCACCGTACAAACAAATTCGCTACTCCGCACACCAATAAAAGCCCCCTCTGACATTTTCTTATGAACAACAGGACATACCAATGATGCACTTTAGGGTCCGATTTGATGAAATCCAGGTGTCTATCCGCCGGCCTAAATCCTGTCGATGACAAAATTGTTTGGTTTCTCTTCTTCCACCTAAAATCAACTTCCCATTTCCAATTTTATTGTAAGGAATTCCTTATCCCATCCGATCGCGCCACCCATTGGGCGAGGGGGATTGACCATTCAATTACACACACGTCTTGGATTAGGTGTATTTGGTTTGTGTCAGTGGACAAATGACATTGTAAACCAGTGAAAAAGTATTTTTAGCGCCCATCATAAATAGCCTGTGATGACGCTGGTTTCTTTTCCGTACACTTTTTCATATCAGTTGATCTTTTTTCCCCGTCTGGTTGGGTTTTCGGTAGGTCTGAAGATCAAGAAGAGCGGTCATCATCATCATCATAGACAGCAATACATCAGTGGTTAACACTAATGCTTAACTGCCACACAACCATGAAGAAAAAGCAAACCCGATATAGGAAGAGAGAGAAGGAAAAAAGGAGACGGGAAGGGACCTAACTACTGAAAA
>QNGE01001672.1:31128-84180 GCA_008508345.1 Paragonimus westermani
GTCGTGGATTCTAGTTTCCGAGATACAGCAAACATCAATATATAGCGAGTCTAACGTTCGTGCGAGAGCAATCTGTTGACCTATCTGTTTCAGAGTACGAACGTTGAAGGCATCTATATTAATTTGCGTTCTAGGTCGAAGCACAGGACGAGGGAGGTGTGAGACTGAGTGGCGAGAGCTGGGACTTATCGGCACAGTGTTACTATGATTAATCATATCTGTTGTGGGACCTCCATAGAAGTTATCAGAATTGGGGATCGGGAGGGGCCTGAGAGCTAAATTTGATAGGACAGTGGGGGAAGGGTCAGCAGTAGCATGTTTTTGCCTATCCATCCTGCTGTATGCAGCAGATAGGGCGACCCGGTTTATACTGCGAGACGGCCGATGCAGTATGGAAATGTTTGTGTTGTGAGTATTCATGGTTGTGTGTGGGCTGAGATACTGCCAGGACGCCCAGACCTAGACAGAACGATTAGAGTTCTCAACCAAAGCCTTTGGCTCAAAAGCCTCTACCGCAAGGCAGCGGGTGAGTGGCGGTGTACCAGAAATGGTACGTTTTTCAGGAGGAGATGCCAACCATCTTCCAATCCCCAACCTGGAGGACCAGGAGACTATGGTTTGTCAGACCTCTACCCGTTGGCCTGCCTGGTATGAGTAACTCTGTCCAGTTTAGTCCAAAAGGTCATCGAGATGCGCATGCCGTAGTAGTATTGAATACCAAGTGTCATAGTATATGAACTTCCCGTTTAACTGTGCATTGCATCGCATGCATGTAATTCAAGGACTTGCGTTCAAATCGTTACCCCCTAACCATCAGTGAATGTATTCAAGTGTGTTTCGGAACACAATGGCTTAGTATTGTACTCGGCATGCACGCACATCCTGTTTATTGATGGACTTCGCTGTGTGTTGTCAGATTTTATTAATGGGTTTCATGCGAATGATCGATTTAGGGGATTGTGGCGCCTTCCTTTGACCTTGTCTGCGAAGGTAACCATGCTTTCTCCGTATAAAAGCAAACGTTTCTCTAGCAAACTTCTCTACTTGCTAGATTTCAAATCGGTTTCCTGTGGGAGTGCATTATTGTTCTTGATTCGGACTCCGATCTTTTTGGACATTATTATCTTGTCCTACCGTCGGTTATCGCTACTATGTAGCATACATGGTATCCACACAATTCAAACTACCTCTTGGTACATCTAGTTGTCTGTGGTGCTTTCTGTTACACCGGTTGCTTCAGTGACGTTGATCTTAGCATTCTCAGGCAACTTGAACACATGTAATGACATTGTCGTTCTTTTGTTTTGTAAATGGTGTGGAACAGCTTTATTGTTAACGACATTCCTGGGGAGCCCTGATCAACTATCGTGCAGGTGTATAGACCTGTGCTGTGGTGAATAGCTTCGAGACTCAGGATATATCGAGGGTATCGTCCTAGTAACTGGTGCGGCATAAGCAGTATAAAGTGTTATCAATGGGTTGAAGGTAATATAGTAGGAAGGAAGACATTTCGGGATAATATTTTGTCTACTTATTTCAGTCAAAAATACATTGATTCAGTGATACAAGCGTAACAGTTAACGCGATACCGGAACAGAACTAGAAACCAAGTTGATTTCCAGGGTGCTCTTGAGAGTATTCTACCATGCAAAAGTGGTCACTAGAACGTGATCAGTAAGGCTTTTGTGAAATTCTGTACCAACATGGACTGACTCCAAGCAAGTACACAAAACGGTTAGTTGAGATCGCATGTGCAATCAGTGTCCACTGCATGTTTTACGGCCGATGTACCAGACTCACATTTTGTTATTGCGTAGATAAACGGGTATGCTGCCGTCATACAAGTGGTTTGATTTGCCTGAGCTTTCATAGTCCTATTTGTTTTACCTATCACGCCTACTATTGTATTGGTAAACATTATGGAAATAGATCTAGTCGAAGTTATTGATTTAATCGTTGACAGGGGTATCTCAGTTATTCGTTATACAACCAATCGCGTTGAGACCAAGTTAGTCTGTTCAGTGAATTTCTTCAATGTCTATTTTAATGGTCTCATTTGGTTACTCGCTTTAACTGACAAGTTGGATGAATTTTTTCTGTAGCGTATTTCATTTTAGATAGGAAATTAACCACTTTGATTACCCATTGAACATAGGTAGCTTTGTTTTCAGCGTGTGTTTGTATTCCGGCCTAGCGTTGAGCGATATTGGTTGATTGTTGTTGTTTTAGTTTGCTTTCATGAAGAACAATGTTCTATTCCAACCTGATGGCGCTTGCACTTGTTACCTATGGTGATATGCTGGAGGTTGTATCAACTTTGCTGATTTTTCTGATGAGATCCGTATTCGTTTAGCCAACTATCGAATGGCATTTGTCAACTGCTGACATTTGTTGTGCTTGCTTATTGTCAGTCTTTCGTGGTAAAACAGTGTTCGGCAAGGTTATCTGCACGGTTCATATGAAGTCCTTCGAATATTCTCATCGGATTACGATGGTTTCGTTAGATTGCGTAAACGATTATACGATTTATCCGTGTTTTCCTACCAGTAAGCCTGGCACCCTGGCCGCCTTATATGTCTCGCAATACAGACTGCGGTAAAATAAGTCACTGGAGGCCTCAACAATGGTTTTAAACGTAAGTACTTTTATATCTAAAGTTTCTGATTTGAATATGAAGGCTGAGCTTGTGATTGTGCTTAGAACAATCGTTCTCCTTGGTTGTAAAAAGTAAGCGTTTAGGTATTCCATAATCGCGCATCAGATGACGTCAGTGTATAAACGGTTTGCTTGTGATAGTAAGGATCGAACAGCTTCGCTCATTCATACCCTAGAGATCCGTCGACTTCGATGGTTAAGCCATTTATCAGGAATATCGATCCACCGTTTGCCATGCCGTTCACTCTTTGCTGAACGTCCGATTCACTTAGAAATCTGCCTGGCGTAGGGAAATGAAGTCGTTCGCCAAGGGGTTGGCCACTGTAGATCGAGTTTGTCTCCCGGGCTTGGGCTCTCGCGACTCACAGAGTCAGTGGTTGGAGACTCTGGGTGAGATGGCGGCTAATCGAGCTTAGTGGCGTGAACGTTATCGTTGTTTGACCGACTTGTCTGTGAAGTGAGTGCATTTAATGACGCGGGGTAGTGAAAGCCGTAAGGAAGCTGTCTTGCTGATGACGCCTTACTCTCACCTACAGCTCGGTTGTTTGTTTGCAGGTTATAGGCACCTTGATGTTGAATGCCTGAATGTGGACGTAGTCATTTTCAGTAGTTAGGTCCCTTCCCGTCTCCTTCTTTTTTCCTTCTCTCTCTTCCTATATCGGGTTTGGTTTTTCTTCATGGTTGTGTGGCAGTTAAGCATTAGTGTGAACCACTGATTTATTGTTGTCTATGATTATGATGATGCGATGTCGCCAACTGATGTCCTAACAATCGGCAGGGAAGTAGTCCGTAATAATTTGAAAATGCTTGATTGTCTTCCTTATCTTTGGTGTGTATATCATGTTGATTAACTGTATGGGGGCAATACGACATCTGTATTGACTGCTCTCGTGTTGCTATCAGTAATCGTGATGATAGTTCTTTCTGTTACACGCTGCTTGCTGCTCTCCTTCGTTATCGTACTCTTGCCCTCATCCGTTTAACAGGAATCACGTCCGAAAAGTGATCAATCGTGGCACCACAGTCGCCATATGGCCGTTGCC
Source organism: Paragonimus westermani (assembly GCA_008508345.1). NCBI lineage: Eukaryota > Metazoa > Platyhelminthes > Trematoda > Plagiorchiida > Troglotrematidae > Paragonimus > Paragonimus westermani. The sequence continues at coordinate 34,827 of QNGE01001672.1, forward strand.
TGAGCAATATCACTTGGTGAGTACATGCATCGTTTTGCTCCCTCGCTTTAGTTGAGCACTTCTTTGCGCTTCACGGCGGTTTTGGCCCACTTCGTTACTGTCTTTCTGCGCTCTCGTATTGTTCGTCATTTCTGTGTACTCACCTTGAGCATGCTATGTTCGGCTCTCAGTTGTAGCATATGAGAGTTAACTAGATCTTTAACGCTGTTTTCTTGTACCGGCCAATTTTATTACAGTCGATGGTATTTTAAAAAAGGTAACGTAAGCTGTGCACGTATGATAGAACAAGAACTGTTTTCATATCTGACGTTTTTCACACTTCTATCAGAAAAAATAGTGGTACCCGCTTTTTCCCCGTCAATTTAATACCTCCTTTGCACCGCAACAGTGTTCGTTTCCAGCTGGGGCTTCTGTAAACAGATTGCCGTCGACTCCAAGGCTCGGGTAAGCTTTACCAGGGCTCTGACCTGTGGCACCACTTTTGTATTTCACTATTCATGTTGCTGGGTTCATAGTTTCCACCCGTTACATCCGTTGTTACTGTTGTTGCCTATTCTGTTTTTACAGGTTCGTCGTCGGCTAAATTCATCCAGAGTCACGCGATTCACCGTGTACACCAACACTTCGATACCGACTGAATGGCATACCGGTGGTGATCTGTTTCCGCCCATTTTGCTTGTCGCCAAACCTGGCTACATGTTGGATTCGAATTTATGGCATATAGATTTGGGTCACTATTCACCGGTCATGCAGTTGAAGGGTGCGCACGGTTACGACATCACCCATACAGATATGCATGTACCTTTGTTTGTACTGGGGCCTGGCATCATACCCGGATCCGTTTATGATGGGAACCCGGTTGATCAATTGCACACGTATTCGCTAATTACGACACTCTCTGGTTTCGATATGACTCTTTCTTCTTCGGACGATCGTCGTCGCTACGGTCCTTATGCAGCACTCACCCTGGAAAATTCGCCCCTGGCTACAGCACGATTGTTTACCAAAAATATGTTTATTCTATCTGGAACGATCTCGGTTGTGGCCGTGATTTTGTGTTGCTTGGTACTTGTTGTTGGCTTGCTGACCTTTTACCGCTCCAAGCTGTACAGTCTAGTCACACCCGTTCCCCAGTCGGAGTTAGACCAGAAGTTACTACGATCTGATAGCTCACTAGCCTGAATTTTTTTTAGTAACAGAGCATTCCCTTCGAACTCGCAATCTAGTCAATCATTTCCTACCACTTGTATCACCGCAGATCTGGTTTGCCACTCTTCGTTTTAGTTACAAAAGACTGTTAGAAATTACTTTTTGTTCGATTTTGCCTTGATTTTTTTGTTCCCGCGTTTTGCCCCCATTATACTGTCCCCTTCTGAATCTTCGGTTTGCTTACATCTGAGCTCCAAATTCGCGCCATGACCTCAGCATTTTTACCTCATCTTTGTTCGCTCTCACCTTACACTCTATCACGCTCTATTGTCTGCGGTGATCGGGATTATCTTCTGCAAAATTTGTGCGATCGTTGCGGCTATTTTCAATATAGCACCTAGGCTTGTTTGCGTTCTGTTTACCCTAGTTGCTTCACCGTTTTTGAGATTCAGCTTGACGCTTCATCTATCGTTCATTTGGGCGGTTGCACTCATGGTTCATTAGCCACTTTGGACATAATTGTCCGAACTCCTGGCGATATGCGCATGTATGGGTATGCGTGAATAGGATTCTGCAGATGATTTCGTGCAGGGATAGACAACTAATATAGTCAGTACGGTGTGGCTGAGGTGACAATCTGTAAGGAACCAGCACTTTGAAGCAAGACATCCGTAATTAATGTCAGGTCAGAATTGACATTGTAAGGTTGATGGCACCAGGCATTGCTGACTAGCAGATAACGTCCGAATGCCTTGAATATACCCTTTTTAGTCATGAGAAGAAACACGAACAAACTCTTTTTCGATGTTTGTCCGAATGCGAAGTTGAGTAAAGGATGGTCTAACGTTCCGTGAGAGGTGTTACTTATCTTTTCTCACGTGCTTACTGTTGCAGCCTCGTTTTCAGATGCTTTCTCTGTTATGAGTAAGTTTGGCCTGCTGTAGTTTCACTTTGGTGGCTGCAGGTGGGCGACTTGAGGTCAGCGTTCACTGCATATATCTAAGCGGTATCGTCTTGGTGGTTTGTGTCGCCGATGATAGGTTCATAGGAAAAATAAAAACGTTAGATGTAATTACCAAGATTTATCACCTGTGATATCTGAAGGACGTTCGTTTTTCCATCACGACTGCTGCTCATATACCCGGCACGTACGCCAAAAACGCTTGTGACCTCTTTTATCAATCGATACTGTTTTCGTTGGTTTACTTCAAATGGGAAACGTCGTAGTCTGCCGGTGTACGTTTGCGAAATCTCTAATACGCCATTTACGCTGTCTTTGGCACGCGTTTCGTATGCCAGTGATGTGATTGTCACAACTGCTAGCCACTTGATAAGTACAATCTTCACACGTCCAATAAACACGCAGGATGCACAAGGTTTCTTGTCATCGTGCAAGCCAGTGATTTGACAGGTTTGAGGATGAGGGTTTTTTCATTCACAAAGGTCACTTGAGTGTACGGTAGGTCGCTGTGTGAAGATAAAATCGGAAAATGTTGGTTGTGACCCTCTGGCCAGTTACGTCGTAGTTCTGGAGACTAACGGATGTGGTATTTTGCTGTTCTATTCATATGCAATTAACGGAATCACGTAGTGCATTTTTAGTGGGATACTTCGGAATTTTAACCAATGTTTGAATTAGCTGTTTCGACAGGGAATGCAGATTGAGGCTTTTAGTAGACCTGCCATGTGTTGAAGAGTCTGTTTAAAAAACCGATATATTTAGGCACACGTGGATTAGCGAAGCATTAAATCCCTTAGACCTTAGTAGGATGTCGTGTTCCTTTTTATGGCAAGAAATTTACTAGCTGCGTGAAGAAGCGATTGGCAAAATTTCCGAATCGATCCTATCAGCTCGATGATCATTTGGGGGACCCAAAATGCGTTGTTTTGTGCTAACAGATATAAACGTTTTTGCTACTATTCATTACTTCAGATGCACTTGGCTGTCATTTTGCATTAGGTTAATATGCCACTATCCTACCAAACCTAGCCAGTCTTCCGTGGTGTTGTCGTTTCGGAGTGGCAACCGGGCAGTATTGCTCGCATGCGAACAAGCATGCCGTTGAAATTTAAAAAAATGCTCTAAGACGAAAACGCGTGAGCCTTGTCGTTATCGAATCACGCACAACAACCATGTCACGTCTTGATATCAACATGAAGTGTGTCAGCTTCCCCATAATCGGCGTCTGTGAAGTTTGTCTCGGTCGTTCCTGTTACAATTTCAATAAACAGAAACGTTGAACGATGTTGCGAGATTTTCAGATATTCGAATGTAGAATGACCCATCCACACCGTATATCGACAAATACACTGTAGCTCACTCTGACGGGAAAGACCAAGGAAAGTTTCTTCTGGGGGTGGTCTCCTTGGAGAAGGTAGCATAACCCATACATCAGTCTTACACAAAACAGGTGCGTATTTTGACTGCAAAGGTCATTTATGATCATTTGTATAGTACACCTCTGTTTTCGAATCTCATACAATTGCTACCGCATTTGGTACGTTATTTGTAAAAAGCTTGTTATTGATGGCAAACAACCACAGTTTCTGTGCGTTGAATCACCTCTGCTCGAGTAACACGTTGGATTATGGGAACCTACTCATCTGTTCCGCATTCCCAATGGTAGTTATCGACAAGTTTTTCAGCAGACATTACGCGCTACACTTAATAAGTATAATTAAGTTAGAGCACAACCTAATTGTAAGGCTGAACTCGTGTGATGTCCGAAATTCACTACTTGTCTGTTGCTCGAATTAGGACAAAAATGGCATTTACAGTAGTCTTGGGATGGGGTTTGCTCACGCGGAACGATAGAAAGAGCATGTTATGGTAAGGCGTCCCTGTTAAGAGGAGCCTAGCCTTAATAATTCTTGACCAAGTAGAAGAACAAGTAAATAAGACAGGGTTTTGTTCTGTGAAAATATTCAAAAACGTTTCTTCCGGTTCCCTCCTGGTTTCTGTTTGGTGATACCCAAGCTCCGTCACATTCTCCGGTAGGTTTGGTTACTGTGTACGCATGCCAAAAGACCCAGTAGGCATCGTACACGAATATTCGTTTCTACATTGTAGTTTCCAACAGTACCTTCCATGTTGACATCTTTCTCTTTATAAAGATCGCATTTCATGTTGTACTGTAGATGGCAAACCGAAATCTACACATTTATCTAGTGCCCAAACCTTGGCAAGCAAATCACCCGAAGTTTATAGTATCAGCTGGCGCGAACATGTTTATGGTCCAGTTCATGAACGCCGTCCGTAACCGTTTTCTCAACCGGTTCCATGGAGCCTTTGAATTGGAGCGTACTCAGACAAATGCCGTACAGTTTCCGCGTTTTCAAACGCTCATTGAGTTGCTCGAAGAATCTGACCCACGTTCATCGATGTCTGTGCTTCTCTTTGAAAAGTTGGATATTGCCATCTTAAATTATACCTCCAAGAGTTTGTAACTCGAGTCAAATTCACCACTTAAACCATTCGTTTCAATAACAAGATTACGTTTTCCCATGTTTTAGACAACTTGCTAGCATTCGTGACCCAACCTGGAGTATCTACAAAATAGTCGAATCAGCTAACTCAGATTAAGTACGACTGTGGTGCTCAACGTTTTGATCTCTTTGTGAGGAATCAAACCATACTGATACCGGAACTGCGATCCATGGTCGGACCTGGTAAAAGGGGTTATTTCTCTAAGGTTCTAATTTCCCATAGATGCCTCATGAGACCGGATGAAGATGGTCCGTCGAGAGGTGGTCGATACACTAAAACTTGTTTTAGTTACCGTTACGAGGTAGCAACGTAATTTGATTTCATTCAGTTACACCCCCCACCCCATGGTCGCCAGGTTAGATTGAGAAAAATCCTGTGTCATCCCCCAATATCACTTACTAAATAGTCCCCCGACAACTAAGTCTAATGTTCGATTGATCTCACTTGGAGTTAGCGTCTGAACTCAACAATACTAAACAAGCTGAACCCGCGGATCAGTTGGAACAATGCTGGGCTGGCCGTTGTACGCAAAAGAAGACAACTTCGAAAGGATTATCAAGCCAGTCCGCTCTATATTTCATTGTACTTTCCCAGTTGAACACAACTAGGATAAGATATCCTCAAGCAAACCCCAAAAGCTGCTTTGTGAACCTTGGGAGGTGATTAGTCAGCATATACACAACAAAGAGTGTATTGCGTACACTCGAAGACGAAATGATGGACAGGGTGATTTCCAGTATTCAGGTAGCACTACGCACCCTAGTAATCCAAACAATTGGTCAGGGCCAGTTTGCACAGACTAGCCGACTGTGACCCAGTATTAAATGGCTTTGACAATCGACTAGCTGCACCTTTATATATATATATATATATATATATATATATATATATNCTCGGCTGTGTGTTACTGAGACGCATGCTCTCGTTCCTTTTAATGAACGTCTCATTGACCTCGTACAGAACAAATTGAAGTTTGTCTCATCTATCCAGCAAATATTCCTGGCATTTGCATAACACCCCATCAATCGATACGCTGTAACTCCAAATTCTCATTTGAGTTCATACCAATGGGTACTTGGCGCAGTTTCTTGACAGTTATGCAGCGGTCATCCTAGTATCGACTAATCGTTGTGGTCGACGACTCCTCAAAGTCAGCCTTCACGCGCAATCTCAAAAATTGCAGTGTAATGGTTGGGCCCACGGAAATCCACTCCAACAACATATCGATATCTGATTCTGTCGGAATCTTGCTTCTGTGTCTTTTACGAGGCTGAGCTTCATGATTGATGCAATCCACATGTAGCTACTTGTAAGCGGTATTACACTTGACTCCGTTCGGGGCTGATGCGAGTGTACTTGCGTCCGCCACTCATGTATGCGAGATAACTAATGAAAATGCTCTCACAAACTGGTTCACCCTCACATCACAGCTCGAATTCTACCACGACCCTAAACCTCACCCCTACTGGACGTGAGATTCACAGACCTGTCAAAGGAAACAACACGGCCCGCGGTTTGATGAATTAGTAGGAACAGAGTCAGGTGATCTGTGCTCCACTTTGACCGCTAGCTCAGTTCTCATTAAGCAAATCCGTTGACACCCCTCGAGTAACCCATACGACTTCCTCTACCAAAGTAGCCAATGCGAAGCACTCTAAGTAAGATTGGTCATCCCTTACGGTTAGTTGGGTCAAATGCGTTCTTGTCATCACGTCCAAGAATCTAAGGTGGAAATTCTAATGCACCAAAGTGATTTGCTTCAGCATGTAATGGAAAATCTTGTGCCTAAAATGGAAACAGATATGAAAAATTGTATAGTGTAGGTGGCTATCTAGAAATCCCAAAGTCGTCTGATCCTAAATCCACCCAACTCATAACTGATGAACGAACGTTCATCTGACCAACTAAGGTGGTTATCTTAACAACTACTTCTAAGGAGACGTGTTTACTCACTTTCAGTTGAATCGATACACCTGTAATCCGGCTGCGTTTTTGTCATTGTGACTTCACTTCGCAAAAGCACTGAAAATGTGGAAATTATCCAGTTGATTTTTACCATTAAAATTCCATCATTGTTTTTTGTCGGATTCGGTGGATCAGCAACCGTTTGTTGAAAGCAGGTAATCTCACAGCTAAACTCGTTACAATAATAATCGTTTGTTGAACGATTGCTATCATTCACAGGAATTCAAAGCTGCTTCGGACGTCAACTGCAAGATCGATTAGACAACATGTCAGCTTCCCTTCAACTTTCATGTCTAAGTAACCATGCGTCAAGAAGTTCTTCAAGTCTCTCCGCGCAGAGTGTTCATCTTGTTGGCGTTTTCTTGAACACAGACCTGAAGTTCTGCAGTTTAATGGTGCTCAGCGCCTTAATCTGGCATTTTTCAGCCCCAGTCAGTGGGCGCCGTCTGAAGGTCTACTGTTGTATAAATTAGTTAACGAAAACTCGTTTGAAAACTCCGGAGTTCCAGGCCAATTATTCTATAGTTGTGATATACCTCGAAATTTCGATGGATTTTTTGGAAACACTTCTCAGCTTATACTTCCTGACGCCCTCTTTCCACTATGTATCAAGCTGTGAGACAAATAAACGCCAATATTTCGAAAACCTTTGCTCCACGTGAAGCTGCAAAAGAAACGGGTCAACTGCATACATTGCACAATATAGCCGGTTACGAAACATGGTATGATTACAAATGCATAATGCGGCTAACGATATTAGTATAAAAACGCCTGATTTCAAAATTGTGATTTACAGTAGAATCGTGTACGCACACACACACATGTACTGAATAATGATGGAAAACCTTCAGTTAAAGTCTGTGCTGAAACTTGTGCGAAATCGTTAACTATTCTCTAACCCTGTTAGTAATATGACCTCTACCACATTACTGCACTGAGTAGTGTAGTGTAATCCAGCTAAGAGAAGCTACAGCCTCCTAGACCTAAATGATTATACGAAATCGAATGACGAAAAGTACATTTGACAGTTCAAAAAGTTTCAGCTTCAAAAAATGACTAAATTTCGTGTAAAATATTTAGCGTAGTTACCCTTTCTACTGTACGCCACCTAATGGAGATTTCAAAGTGACACTGCGTTCTCACCTGAACACAAAAACTGTCCCATTAAATACGCTGGAAACTAGATCCACTCTAAAGTATCGATCGGAACTTACTATTCACCTTCAACTACCTCGGATACCACTTGATTGCTGAAAAAACGCCTTTGTCAAGAAATCAATACAGTGACCAGATCTAATGGGCAAACAGCAAAAGTGAAAAATAACGGAGTGGAAAAAGATTCTGATATGAAAGAAACCTAATTGCATACTATGCAGTAACATCCAAATGTCCACTATCCGATTGACCTGTATTCAAATAGAAAACTATGGCATTAGCTCTTGAGTTTTGTGATGTGTATTATAGAACAGCTAGGGCGTTTATGAGTAGATGAAGTAGTTAAAATAACGTTTTTTACATGTGTTCAGAATTCTGATTGTCAGACGGCTTGAAAGGAGAGCTCTTACCGTGCGGAAAACTTCAAAAAGTAAAAAAGCAATGATGATGGGGAAATTTTTGAAAAAGTTATTGTTATTTTCGACTTCATCACTGGACTGTGAACAGCTCCCAATGTGTGTGTGTTGACTTGCTTAAATGCTTGTAAAAAGGTGCGTGGTGTTTCTCTGGTCCAAACAAAACGGCATGGTTTGCAATTACAGGAATAAAAATCAGAAGCCTGATCTAGTAAACTTTATTTCATCGCATAACACTGTTCCTGGGACGAGTGAATTCAGATTTTGGGTCCTCGTGTACGGTAAAAATCGGCTAACGTGGCCATTCGTTTCACGTCGGGACTGCAATAGACACATCACTACATTAACCGGGTTATGCCGTCCGGTTTCTCTCCTACAAACACCTCCAACGGATATGCCACTAGCGTTCTTTGTGTAAAAAGCACCATACTATTCCGTAAGATTACCTCATTCGTAGATTCATTAGCCTCTCCAGAATAACACAAATGATTTGTAACCATGACTTTCAAACTCACGCTGACATCAGAGTTTGAGAAAACAAGAAACCGAGCAACACACACGTATAAAATTCAGAATTCGTTCGACGGTCCAAGGAATATTCCTCATAACTTTCTTCTTCTGGCGCAGAAATATTGCTCCAATATTGCCTGTCTCATTTGTTCCCCTCTTACACTCTCATAATTCATTTTGCGCTTCTGTTGCTGTGAAACTTGCAGCGTAATTACAACCGTCGGCTAATGACTATCACCTTCAGAGTTATAAAAATGTTGGCACCTTTCCCATCTCGGTTGGGATTCTCCAGTTGGTTTCAATATTTTCTTTATTCTGATAAAACAAAACATTGCATTCCTTAACCGGAGACACCAGTGTGCGAACAAGCTGAACTCACCAGACGGAAATTGCAGCTTGGTACTCTCTCCTTTGATGCCAACTTTATAAAAGACGTTCGAACATATCTCATAGGAATCGGTGCATACCGCTCCTACTACCGTCGTTTGAGAAAAGCGTAATGTCGACTTGCTTCTTATCTCTTCTGCAGGGCAAAAAAATATCCACTACAATACGCTGACATTTCGCTTACTCTTAAGAATGCGATTCTCAAGGTTGATATTAAATATGTACAAAATCATTAATCCCAGTTCACGTTGATACAGGTAGACGTCCCTACCCCTTGAGATGAAACACAAACTCCTGCACAAAAGTGCCAGTGTGTTCGGTACACAAGTAAAACATGAAATTGTGAATGGCAATCTAAAAGACTTGTCGCCCGCGTCTTCGCATCTTATCACACAAGTGTAGTGAGGACAAGCAAACACACTACACCACTCAAACTAGTACTGTTCAGTAGTGAAGCAGGATCATCTAATCGGATATTGACATAACTAGGGGAAAACACGAGAAAAATATTAGGGTGAATATTGACACAAAATGTTTACTTTCTACACGTTAACCGGGCATTCACAACCGTAATTTGATCAATGTTATCTACAGATGCTTCAATGTTGAAGTGCATACCACATGAGTTGATTTTCCGAATAAACAATTCTTGCACCATCCGCGTCCTTGACTCACAGCAATTAATGTCGCAACCAGGATTGACAGATGAAGATTTCGCGGTCACAACCTTTCGAGGATGGGAATGTCCGGAGTTTCCTAAATGAATTTCATAACGTGGTGAAAGTGGTCTGAGTCAAGACCGATCAGGTGGGGCTGGCGGCTCTGCGGATGCTGCTCAGGAGCAAAGCGAGAACAGTGCTGGAGCCGGTACGGAGAGGTCCAACGAAGCTGATGTGGATCGCCGCGAAGCAGTCACCAGTAGCCGGGTTCGGCACCCCCCCCGGTAACCACGTCTGGAAACCAATATACATCGTTGTCATTGGTGAACACATCAAAAGATGGATCAGCGCAGCCGCTAAACCCGGTCGGTGTGCAAGCATTATATGCAGGACAATGATAAAACGCATCGTGACAGATCACGGAATACCGCGAAGCGTGTTGACTGAGCAAGGCCCCTGCTTCGAAAGTGTCGAGTTTCGGAACTGTTTGGGACGCTTGGAATTAGGAAAATTCACACAACGCCACATCATCCCCAATCAAACGGATTGACGGAAAGAAACAATCTTACAATCAGTGAGTGGTAGACGGTGAAGGGGGAAAGCTGGGATTAAACGCTACCACTGATTCTGTTGGTCCACCGCTGTTCACCACAAGGAACAACGAAGAAGTCGCCGTTCGAACCCATGTGTGGGCGTGTGCCACGCCTACCAGTCGATCAAGAAATTGGTTTGCGGGTGAACCGATTGATGAGCACACGTGAATTAACAGATGTTCGGAGGTCGGTCAACCCAAAATTGATGAATGCACAAGAAGCTTCCAAGAAGCGATTGACTGCAAGGTTATCAGGTCGACGTGTTCTGTTTGAACCTGGTTCGAAGATAGAATACAGAGATCAGCGGAGCGCGCGTGCAACAGGACTTGGGTCTGGGGAGTTCCTGTCAAATTGGGTAAAGGGAGGATCGTGCGTAGTAGTGGGACGTCACAGCTCAGTGTATTTGATTGAGAGTGAGAATAGTCAGCATCGAGTGCACTGAAGCCAGCTTTGTAAATGGCATGACACCCGGATCAGACGAGAATGCACATCGAGTGTATGAGCATCACGGAGGCCGGTATGGAGCTCGTCGATAGAACGAAGACATCCTGAACGGCTTTCGCTGCATCTGGAGGGATCTTTTTGCGAGGATGAGTGTACTGGTAGTGAGTGGTCGCACTATACTACTTACACTACTACTATTCGGTGATGAAGCAGAAGCATAGATTCGGTCGTTGAAGTAACCGTGGAAAATAATAAAGAATAACTTTTAGATTGTAGCGTCACATGAAATGTTTCTTGTTACATGAAGGAAATGAGCATTGGCGCTCGTAACAACCGTGCCTTTATTGGACCGGTGTCGTGCGCCGATAAGTGTGTTTGTTTGTATTCATGTTGTGGTGTATAACCCGTGTATTTTTTAGTTGAATTAAAGGCCCCTGCGTCATCGGCGTTATTGGCTCACAGCGCGTTTTGCCCTGCCAACAAACGCACCTGCCAGCCGCTTCACTTGTGGTGGAAGACGATCCCGTCTGAACGATAAAATCGTTCGCTAGGAGGATGACTTCTGAGTGTTCAGTGCTTCAGAGGGTCAACGACAGCATCGTAGAACGCATCCTTGGTAGCAGCCGAACGACCGTCTTTTGGGGCGCACATGGATGTGATGAATATACAGCGCTTTTTTAATTTGTGTCGACAGACTTTGACCGCCGTATTGCGTCTGACAGCGCACAAGCGACTGTCCACTGGGATCCAGTCAAGCAAACATTGCTCTAATCTGTAACTCAGCTCGGTCCTGACTCCAGATTGGCCATGTGATTAGGAGAAAAGCGATTGGGTCGATAGCTATCTAGCAGCGAGCACTAGTGGAAGACGATATTAGCTTCGTAGACTCGCGTCTCCGATTCGCAGTACACATCAAGCCCCAGATTTGAGAGCGTACTTGTCAGAACAGCTTACTGACCGACTTGTGTGAGAATGCGGACGTTGAAGGCGCCAATGTTTACCAGTTGTCTTGGCCTTCGAGAACGATTAGCACCCGAAGGCACAGAGTAGGCGGAAGTCTTGGTGGGGGAGAGTAGAGTAGTATGAAAAAGTAGTGGTAGGTGAATAGTCACTATCAGGATAAAAATGACTTCTGATGTATGATAACGAAAACTTGTAATATACGTATATGTAGTCAGTTTTCTAATTCAAACAATAATTTACTCAACTCTGGTGGCAAGTTGGATATAAGATGCAAAAATGGCAAGGCGACATGGGAAATCGGAATAATTCCCTATCCAGATGATTAAAGGCAAAGGAGATATTTTTCTTATCGGATTCTATAAAATCAAGCGTTCCTTTTTGAACACTGGCCACAGGCATTGGAACAGTTTAACTGATATCGCCAACCCAGGTGTGATCTGGATTTTTGATGGAAAGTCTATGACGACACAAAATATAGTAACCTATGCGACCACAAATTCAGCTGAAAATAGCGTTGGCTACCTGCTTAATTTCGTGTGTCTCAAATTGCGATTCTCATTCTTCATTTCCCGTGTATTTGCCAATGCAAGCACAGAGGTAACTTGTTTTTACCGGTTGAACGCCGCTCATAGTTAATCGAATCATTCACAATCTTGTACACTTTCGACTGGGTCTTTCCGGGAGGAAACGGGTGTTGACTAGATATTCCTTCGACACTAGTGCATCTCATTACCATAATGGTGTACTGAACTTCGGTCCTCGCAACACTGAAATCAGCATGGTCTCCATTACCCCCATCATATTCTCACGAGGCCCGTTTGGATTATCTCATATAGGGTCATTTGTAGGTATTGTTGGGATCGCCTGATCACCTCGAAAAAACATACCGCACCATCTCTTTGTTTTGCTATTTCTCTTTCAACATCATGACTCCAATAACCGCTGGGAACATTCCAGAGTATTTATGTACACAAGAGATTGGATAATAGGACATTATAAACGAGATAATTGAACGTTTGGCATCATATCCTTTCCAAAGTTGACTAACTATTTTACTAACAGCCCTGATAACATCATTTGCAATCACAAATATTGAGTCATTCATTTATCCAATCTGATGCTCAAACCACTAAAACAACTTTGGAAAAAACATTCGTTTTTAATTTGTGACTTAAATAAACTTAGGTAAGCTTTGCGTAGTTGAACTTACTTACCAGTGTACACTCCGTGAAATTTATATTCTTGCATTGATTCTACGTTTTGAACTTCGGCAGGAAAACGACTCTAGTCAGAATTCCACATGAAGAGAATTAAAATTACAATTAACTTCATCAACTTCACTGTTAAAAGCAACTGATGCACTGTCTCCATCAAGTCAAAGAGAATCAGGAAGATGCTTCATTGTAGAACGTTTGTTTAGATCATAGCAAGTGTGTGCTACAGAAACATGTGAAACGGAGTTCAACTGAGAGATCAGAGCTTCGATGAACATTCGCGTTACCACCAAGTGGTACACTTTAGGAGAAACGTCGAGCCAGATTCTTTCACGTCTCTCACATTGAAAATTACAGTCTGCCCCGACTCGTACATATCCTACGGCTAAATTGCCGTTGCCACTAAAAATTAAGTGTTGTTCTGTTTGTTCACAACCGTAATCAACCGAAATGTTCTGTCTCTCATGTAGCCTGTCAGTTCACTTGCAGTTGCAGTGACGTACATATCGTCAGAACAGATTGATGCCAACGACAAAGAATGGTTGAACATATCCGGAAGTGATTGGTGCACGTAATGACGTAACAGGCAATGGTAGCAGAAGGGGTGAGTCGAAATCCGACCTCAACTGTTGCAAAGCGTATCGTGGAAACCGGTCGAGTTGATGACGCCACCAGCTTGTTTCACATGTTATAACGCAACCAGAATCTTTGCCACGGCCGGGATTTGAACTCCGGCCATTCCAACCATGAGGTAACCATGATAACCACTGCGCCATTGACATCACATTAGGCAAGACCGAATTATCAAATCTGAACGCTCAACCACTCTGGCTTGTGAGCAATGATCAGGTTGCCCGATCGTCTCGACAGGAGACACAGTAACTGTCTTGTTAACTCCAATCGATAAACGAAATGCTTGCATCTCGCAATGTATGTCTTCTAGCTGTCCTGATGAACCAATCGATAACCCTCGATTAGGACTTCCGAGACTGGTCGAGATCACCAATCTCATTAAACCTGCAAGGCGATATTTCAGATTACTGATGAGTAGTCGGGGATTTTGTTTATTTTCAGGTTGACCACCACTCATATTTGATCGCAGCCTTCGCATTCAGATAGACTTTACAGACGAATTAATGCGAGACCAGTGGCGCAGTGGTCAACACGGTTGTCCAATGAAAGCGTAGCTGGAATTCAAATCTCGGTCTTGGCAAGGATATGCACTACTGACAAGATCCAATGACAACGAAACCCGAGTCTAGTTCTTCTTTTCAAAAAAGGCTGAGTGGAAAGTCTATCTGAATGCGAACTCTGTGATCAAATGTGAGTGACTGGCAACTTGAAAATAAACCAAATCCCCGACCACTCATCAGTAATCTGAAGCTCATTGTTTTATTTATTCAATTAACGTGATTGATCGGTCTATAAGACACAATATCAAAATATCGGACCTTCGGATATAGAACAGGATTGTTTTTTGAATCTTTTTGAACATTCAATGGCCCATTTTGTTAGAGATAACACTAATTTAGTGCACAATTCTGTTTTCACATGATGCCTCCGCCCCTTGACCATTTTGGTTCGTGTAGCAATAGCATTTATCTTAGTTTGAACTGCCAGCTCTCGTATAATGTGCGCTTGTCTCTGGGTTTTTCCGTCAACGACTTAATACTGCATTTGTAGTTGTTCGTCTTCGAATCTGGTAGTAGCTACAACTCATTTTGAACTGGCTTACCATACTGAAATTCTGAACTTTTTTTGATGAATAGTTAACACGAAGTCCACGGTGTTTACGTTTGTTAAGTTAGCGGCTCAGACTAATTTTGTTGCAACGGCTTTTATATCAAAGGCTATTCCATTGATTTATTCAAACAGGAGAATTCAGCGGGATGTTCTCAATGGGCTGATTGGCTGATTTTTGTAATTTCTACACTATTCCGTGCTAATCCACACCAAAACTCTTACTGTGTTTATTGAATATCGAATGGCTTTATGTAACACTTAGGACTGTCACGTCCACCAAGTTCACCCTGCCACAAAGTGTTCGCTTGTAGCAACACTGACTTTCAAGCATTCGCAAAATAGTGTCAGTTATTTCTAACCTATGTTCATTACTGTGATTACACGAGGTCATTAAAAACTTGAGAACGACAGAGCAACGAACAAGACTTGCTTTCTGTGTTTGATCATCAGGCTAATTACAACATAATAAATATGAAAGCAGTTCCTAGGGTGAGTCAGAAAAACGGTCAATATAGGTTAAGGACGACGTGTTTGTTATCAGTTACGCACTCACTGTTCCAAATCATGGGCTTGATTGATTGTGGGCCAGAGGAGGTTAAGTGTCCGCACGAACTTCTTCTGGGACACGTTTCCGGGACACGTTTCATTCATTGACGCAATCCAAGACCTGAACCTAAACAGTCAAAGAACGTTCTCATTTGATGTTGCCTCGCTATTTACGAACGTGCCTCCACAAGAGACAAGTGACTATTTATGCGATTACATGGAGCGTAGCAACAAACACATGGGCATCCCAAAAGATGAACTAAGAGAAGTGTTGGTGCTTTGTACAGGTAACACCAAGTTTTGTTCAAAAATACGATCTACCAACAGAGAGATGGAGTGGCAGTGGGCTCACCCCTAGGTCCCCTGTTAGCTGACGTTTTCATGAGTAAACTGGAGCCTAACCAATTGAGTGCGGTCAGCGAACA
The DNA here is from genome assembly GCA_008508345.1 of Paragonimus westermani. Classification (NCBI taxonomy): domain Eukaryota; kingdom Metazoa; phylum Platyhelminthes; class Trematoda; order Plagiorchiida; family Troglotrematidae; genus Paragonimus; species Paragonimus westermani. The sequence goes on from QNGE01001672.1 coordinate 50,483, forward strand.
ATTTACGTTTTACAAACGCTACGACGATGATATTTTTCCCATCACCAAAGAGAATGCTAACATGAACAGAGTTATGACAGCTTTTAACTGCGCTCATCGAGGAGTCACACAACAGTGGCGAAATGAATTTTTTGGACGTTGGTACAGTAAGAAGGGAAGATAGTTCAATCCGACGAATGGTGTACAGAAAACAGACTTGGAGTGGCCACTACATTCACTCTGACAGTTTTGTTCAGCCATATCAAAAGCGAAACCTCATAAGATGCTTGACGGGTAAAGCGTTAAAGATATGCACCCCTGACATTTTACAAGCTGAGCTGTACTTTCTACAATAGGTGTTCATGTAGAATGGTTACCCAGTGTGTTTCATTCAGAAGGTGATGCAGGCGGTAGAGTTGAAACTCAAGCCACCCTCTGTGAATAAGAAACTTGAGTCTATTAATCTTCTTTTCAAGGGAGATCCCATGGCTGAAGTTATCTCCAGAAAGCTAAGTCAGTCGAAACAACCTACCTTGCCGCTCAATTGTGCAACAGTTTCCGTTCAACACCCGTTATAATGTCACAACTCAAAGACGAACTTTTAGGTTCTACAACCGATTATTGTGTGTACTCATTTGTCTGTTCGTGTCGAGCATCATACATTGGTCGTACTGCAGGACGTTTGTCGGACAGAGTGCGTGAGTACCATCCTACGTAGTTGCACAGTGGTATGATTAAAGCGGTTTCAAGCGCGACTGTTGCTCATTTGACCAACTCCAATCATTCTGCCAATAAGAAAGATGCTTTTCGGATCGTCTACCGAGTGTCAAGGAATCGATCAAAAACGGTGGGATTTCGAATGTTGACCGTTGCCAAAGCCATTAGCATTCGATTGCACAACCCTGACCTCTGTGCTCAGAAGTTCGTGTGGACACTTGACCTCCCCTTGCCCACAATCAATCAAGCCCACGATTTGCAACAGTGAGTGCGTAACTGATAACAAACACGTCGTCCTTAACCTATATTGACCGTTTTCCGGACTCACCCTAGTCAGTGTTTTCACACTGAGGACCGATCAGCCCTCCAATCAAATATTGGTTAAATGTCCTGATCTCACGTTAGTTAGTGGGCTTGTTTCTTTTGAGAACGAAAGAGGGAAAACGAAGGGGCAAGTGGCTAGAGTATGGTGACGACGCGAGCTTGGCTATTCTACGCGTTATCCCAGATGTGTAGACCCAGATACAAAATCCGGAATCCGAATCGAAGTCCAACCATGGCTCGGGTTTGTGTAACACGTCCGAATAGTTGAACTATTTCTATCCCAACTAGTTTACGAAATACGGTAGACGGCGAAGTAGGGTGGGTGAGCACTGACTGGAAATCGGCAGATGTGTGAGTGATTCAAATGATCCACATGCACTACTCGGTCAACAATTTAAATGTACAGAATTTAGTTAATCCATTCAGATTTGTTCACACCAGTGAACTAGGCGCGATATGAACACAGTAGAAAAGTTTGAAAAACAACAAGATTTCCACACTGAAGCACTAAAAATAAAAGTGTAATTAATTACCGGCGTTGGTTGAGACTGGTGGATTCAATGAGACAGTCGGACGGATGGGTAACAGAGTCCAAATGTGAAATTTCTGAACGCCTGGTTTGGCTTCCTAGCTCAGATGGTAGAGCGCTTGCCGAGTTGAGACGTGCTGTTTCTGTCGCTGGTTAGAATCCAGCCGAAGCCCTGATGTTTTACAGTTGGGGTTCATCTGAAATCCCAAATCTACCAAACTATTTGTTAGTATTAGAATTACCGGTTTTTGCGCACTGGCTTAGGGAGATAGAGCTAATTTCCCTACTCCATTTGATTTTGGGTGCACAAAGTTGGTTTCTTAAAATATAAAGGTAACATCTCGGAAAAAGCTGAAGTGTATTTTTCGCATTATAATAAACAACGCGAAAAGATTTATTATGTGGCCAGATTCGAGCAATTGTTTAGCCATGGCAATCAGCCTTAGATTCAGCTTGGTCTAGCTGCTGTCTGAATCGTAACAAAATTTTTTCAGCACACAAAATCATCCTACCCAACACAGATTCTCGTATTCCAGGAGGGAGATATATGACACATTTGTGAACAGAACTCTACTGCGTAACCATAAAGTTAATTTTGAGACTGGAACGTGCCAGATTTCCTAATCATGCGTGCGTGTCTGTACACACGCATCACCGGGTGATCATAAGCACGAGTGTGAGTTCAAACTAGGGTGCGGCTACACCAACCGTTATGAGTAGATGATCCAGCAATGGCTAATCTGATGTTGTTACTTGAATGATAAACTAGCTATCGCAGTAAGACTTAACAATTTAATCAGACAGTTGTGGCGGCCTTCGTAGTGACAGAAACCATTCTTGCGACTGTACTGGAGACCATTATGGTCACTGAACGAGACCGTCAAAATTTATCAACTTAGTTGGTGGGTATGGCTGTTAAAGCAATCTCCCGATAACGTCATCGTCCCGAAGTCAACTACTAACAGAGTAGCCTAACTACAGTGACTGTTGCGAACACTAATGTAAAATCCCACCTCACCACCACCATCCTATTGATTGCCTTTGTTTAGCGCGGAAGTAACGCATATTTGACTACATGCATATCTGGCTACCCTAAAAGGGATGACCACATTCGGTTAGTGCCAACGTGAGAACAATGGTAGGGTGGATGATGAGATGCTGTACGTGTTGAGAGGTTGTGCGGAATGGTTCGGATGAAAGAATGGAGGTTCGTTTTAGATCGTTGAGGCGGAAGTGTTGAACGTGAACGACAAGCGGTCAAACATCTCTGATGCAGTTCGTACACACACGCCTCAGAGTATACTTGTAATCCAACCCTCTTACTCTGTATACGAAAAGTCACTTTGCAAACGGTCGGTAATCTGGACACGTCAGTTTAAATGACCGATAGAGGAAATCTCTACGACTGAGTTCCTGAGTTCCCTGCGCGGGTGCAACATTTTAAGACTGTATTTTGGGACCCATAGATGTGCAAGTGCAGTCATTAAAATCAAAGTTTGCCCTCGGTTGCGGGAAATTACAATGTAGCCACAACGACAGCAGTGGCAAACTTCTAGGCGAGGGAGACTGTAGCGGTCTTCACGACCACACCCGAGGCCTATCACGTGTTACGCCTTCTAGCCTAAATGACGCTCACGGCCCAACCTACACACGCGCATCCATTACCGACCGGGAAACTAGCCTTCACAACCGAACGCACAAGCGTGCGCGTCCACCATCTGCACACTCAGCCAATTGGAACGCTCCAACTGGGTGTATTCTGTGCGGTCGATACACGTACACGCAATGCGCGGTTGGACCAAGGTGGGGACAGAATAGGCAACTGCTGAGGACAAGACACGGTGCTGATGAGCGCCACCGTGCTAAGGTTGCACACCAACCCCCAAAAATAAAAGTCCAGATCATTGACGTAATCTTTGCATTTACTTGTTAGTGGGCACTCAAGCTATCACGGTCGAGTTTCACGACGAGTGAAATCTACTTTAGTTTCGAACTTATAACTAAAGCCGCAACACGACTGCCCAAGATAGAAAGAAACGGCATCGAACCAGAGTAGATATGCTCATTCTTCGATCACCTGATCACAACCGTTGATCAAAAGAACAGGCAGGGAGTCCAGCTCAAACGATCACGTGCATCCGTTCACTTTCATAAGAGGAAGTTTTTACTCCATTAGAAAAACGAACACTTGAAAGAATCACCTTTTTGTTCTCCAGCGGGTGTAAAGTTATAAGCAGATAATTACACTTCATCTATGATTCCGCTACTTGTGATCCATGTAAACACGTCTGTTCGATTAAAATTCGTCCTCATGCTTCTCAAATCCACTGTCAAATCCAACGTCATGAGTTCGGATACTTTCTGTGGGCAGACTGGATACGGCCATCAACGTCAAAGATTTACGGGGAGTTCCGGAATATTCTTGAGTGTTTACTGTCGCGGTGTCTGGTCGGATGGAAGTGAATCACTTTCATTCAGAACTTCCGAACAAAGTTGTGATGGAATTATGCCTGAGGGGTGAGGGAAGATTAGGTGGGCGTGTTTACATGTCAGTTAAATGGCCAGAATAACTGTATATTTAGGTGTTTAAAACATTAAGCTAGCTTGATCTAGTTCACCAATACCGACGGAAGACGTATCGCGAGATGTTAACATTTTGCTCATATCAGGATAGTGACAACAATAGAAACTGTCAAAGAATATGTTTACATGAAACAAGGGCTATAGTCAGTTCCAAGGCACACAAACGGCATCAGTCGACAGTTTACATACGCACAGGGTCTGATGGCAAGTACTGATTAGCAGTGCCTTAGAGAATGCAAACAGTTTAGGATTTTGATGAGCAGTCAGAGACTTGATTAACTTCAAGCTGAACAATGCATGTATTTTATTGCAGCCTTCGCATTCAGATAGACTTTACAGACGAATTAGTGCGAGACCAGTGGCGCAGTGGTCAACACGGTTGTCTAATGAAAGCGTAGCTGGAGTTCAAATCTCGGTCTTGGCAAGGATATGCACTACTGACAAGATCCAATGACAGCGAAACAAGACTCTAGTTCTTCTTTTCAAAAAAGGCTGAGTGGAAAGTCTATCTGAATGCGAACTCTGCGATCAAATGTGAGTGACTGGTAACTTGACAATGAGTTTCGTCAAAAAGCGGGCATTTAACTATTCTCTAGTGTACGGTATGCAGAATAGCCATTGCGATTTCCTAAATTCAATAACTTGGATGGTGCAAGGGTTGTTTATACGGAAAATCAACTCATGAGGTAAACGCTTCAAAACCATAACTTGCAAATCCATTTATTTGCGTAAAACATTGATCAGAGGACCGTCATCAGTGCCCAGTTGATGTGTAAGAAAACATTTCACATCAAAGTGCACTTCAATGTTCCTTCTTGTGTTTTTCTCGCGGTTACTTCAACGACCGAATCTATGCTTCTGCTTCATCACCGAATAGTAGTAGTGTAAGTAGTATAGTGCGACCACTCACTACCAGTACACTCATCCTCGCAAAAAGATCCCTCCAGATGCAGCGAAAGCCGTTCAGGATGTCTTCGTTCTATCGACGAGCTCCATACCGGCCTCCGTGATGCTCATACACTCGATGTGCATTCTCGTCTGATCCGGGTGTCATGCCATTTACAAAGCTGGCTTCAGTGCACTCGATGCTGACTATTCTCACTCTCAATCAAATACACTGAGCTGTGACGTCCCACTACTACGCACGATCCTCCCTTTACCCAATTTGACAGGAACTCCCCAGACCCAAGTCCTGTTGCACGCGCGCTCCGCTGATCTCTGTATTCTATCTTCGAACCAGGTTCAAACAGAACACGTCGACCTGATAACCTTGCAGTCAATCGCTTCTTGGAAGCTTCTTGTGCATTCATCAATTTTGGGTTGACCGACCTCCGAACATCTGTTAATTCACGTGTGCTCATCAATCGGTTCACCCGCAAACCAATTTCTTGATCGACTGGTAGGCGTGGCACACGCCCACACATGGGTTCGAACGGCGACTTCTTCGTTGTTCCTTGTGGTGAACAGCGGTGGACCAACAGAATCAGTGGTAGCGTTTAATCCCAGCTTTCCCCCTTCACCGTCTACCACTCACTGATTGTAAGATTGTTTCTTTCCGTCAATCCGTTTGATTGGGGATGATGTGGCGTTGTGTGAATTTTCCTAATTCCAAGCGTCCCAAACAGTTCCGAAACTCGACACTTTCGAAGCAGGGGCCTTGCTCAGTCAACACGCTTCGCGGTATTCCGTGATCTGTCACGATGCGTTTTATCATTGTCCTGCATATAATGCTTGCACACCGACCGGGTTTAGCGGCTGCGCTGATCCATCTTTTGATGTGTTCACTAATGACAACGATGTATATTGGTTTCCAGACATGGTTACCGGGAAGAGGTCCATCACGTCCACTGACCATAATTCCCCAATTCCTCTATCCGAGGCTGGTTGCGTGGGACACACACTGGAGCGGCTAGTGCTCTCCAACAGCTGACATTGATAACATGTCCTTACATGGATCCCGACATCACTCATCATTGACGATACTGTGCCCTTTGCTTCAGCATTTTGCAAGTTCGATGACATATCGTATAGGCCAGCTGGTGACATTCCTTCACAATTGTCGCTCTCAACTCTGTCAGCATAATCGGCCCATTTACTCGCTCCCGCATATGGTGCTTCAAGATTCTGGCACTATTCCACCACAAGTCTGACCAGTGCATTCGGAAGGCTTTTGCTTCTGGATTTACCGGATTTACTTCGTCTACTGCCCGTTGTCCTCTCGATGGAAGTTAATCAATCACCTCCCGGATCACTGCATCCATCCTTCGTGCTGCATGTATCTTCCCCACATCGTTCTCCAGTTCAATACTGCCAACTCCGATCACTTCTTTTGGATCTCATCCATGTGTTGCGTTCATGAAAGCAAACCGGATGCGAGTTTTCGATAAGCCGGCTGCAGAGCTTAACGGGACTGAGGGACCGTCACAACTCCCTCTTCAATTTAGGCACCGGGATGACCTCGATCACCAACAGTTTTTCGAGCACTGGTTGGAACTCACCCTGACCGACGTTGCGACCTAGTAGTACCACCGTTTGTTTCGCCAGATGAGACTTTGGATTATGGATCGGTAGGCAGGCTTTTTCAATCTTCTGCAACACAGATGACACATGTATAACGTGTTCTGCCTCATTGGAGCTGTAGACGACAATATCGTCTCCACAGACAACAGTGTTGTGTAATCCGTCTGGCGCACTGGGCACCAGTCGTTTGAATGTGAAAGGGGCACGCGACAGTGCAAATTGCAACCGTTTGAAACGGTACCGTTTTTCCTCCACCATGAAAGCTGTTTTATCTCGATCTGATCGCCTGATCGGGACTTGTTAATATCCAGACGGCATGTCCAACACTGTGAATATGCTGGCATTCCGTACCTTATCAAAAATCTTTGACACCGCTCGGACGCCTACGAAATCGCTGATTGCAATCTCGTTGAGCCATGTGAAGTGGACGCAAAATTGGAATTCTCCATTGAGCTTCCTCGGCAACAGGATAGGAGAGCTGAAGGGACTGTCCGCCTCCTCGATGATTTCTTCTTTCAGCCTTTCTTTCACTTATCGTTCAACTCCCGGCTACAGGTATGTTGAAATTCTTCTGGAACTGAATGGTCGAGATCACCCCGGCCCGATAAGGATTTCATGTTCAATCCAGCCACAATAGACGTACGGGTCACGATCCATAGTGAACAATTCTCGGAATTTACTTCACTCAGCAACAGGCTGTCACAGGTTGGTGTCGATCTACGTGTACCCGCTCCAGTTTGTCTCAGTTGTGGTCAGCGTTTTCTCACTAGTGGAACCACCTCATACTTCGTTACGAGTTCATCATGCTTCAACTCGACCATAGCCTCAACATGGTCATGAAAATCCGCCCTCAGCATATTATCGAACGTGGATCGGGGAAACGACGAAAAGCTGTTCGACTCGGACAACATATTCTGCCGAGCAATCAGCCTTCAGAGTCACTGTTCGAACGACCATCGGGCACGGCTGAACTCTCTTCCCTGGCTTCGACCCAATCACTGAAATCGTCATCGCAGTGCCACTCGAACAGCACTCCAAGCTACCACTGATTTCTACGCTAGCCTGGACTGCTGTCTTATCAATCGCCCTGATTATAGGGCCTCCATTCCCAAACAAAAACAGTCAGGATAACATTCATTTGAGCGCGACTTTTTCCTACTCAGTAGGAGAGATCTTCGCCACTGTCCACACCTCCCGCATCTGTAGCATTCGTCGCCACGATTTTCCCTCTTCATCATCAACTTCAGTGCTGCTACGTCCTCAGTCAACTGTTCCACTGTGCTTTGGAGTTTGTTCAGTTTACTTGCATTCAACTCACAGGCTATCAGCGAGTTTTCTGCTACCAACTGTCGAGCCGCACCAGCAAGTTCTTCCCAAGTCATGGGACATGAGATGAGAGTGATCTTGAGGTGATCCCGGAATGATAATTGCATTTCCTCTAAGAACTGATCAGTCAGCACGCGTTGTTCCGAATCCTGGTCTAGCTGCGGCAGGACTCTTGACAAAGCCGCACACATTGACACAACGTAAACAAGATCCTCATTTCTGGCGCCTAACTGGGTGCTCCTGAACCGCTAATGCTTCCTGGCATTCAGCGGGGCTGCCGAACCCGGCTACTGGTGACTGCTTCGCGGCGATCCACATCAGCTTCGTTGGACCTCTCCGTACCGGCTCCAGCACTGTTCTCGCTTTGCTCCTGAGCAGCATCCGCAGAGCCGCCAGCCCCACCTGATCGGTCTTGACTCAGACCACTTTCACCACGTTATGAAATTCATTTAGGAAACTCCGGACATTCCCATCCTCGAAAGGTTGTGACCGCGAAATCTTCATCTGTCAATCCTGGTTGCGACATTAATTGCTGTGAGTCAAGGACGCGGATGGTGCAAGAATTGTTTATTCGGAAAATCAACTCATGTGGTATGCACCCCAATACCATATCAAGGAAACCCTCAATCGCTTATCACGCTGTTTTATCTTGGCGTTTCCTTGGCCGTTGACCGCCATTTACCTTCGCGGTTTTTCCATACATCGTTCACTGTATATATTTGGGGAGGTGTCATTATTTTTGAGAAAATTAGCAAATTGTTCAGCCTCGGATATGCGATGAATAATGATGCCTAACTGTGTTGAAGAAACCTCTGTTCCTCTTTGCTGGCAACTGCAGCGTTGGATCTTTCAAAAGATTAGAATGTCATGAGTTCACCGGAGACCAGTTTCCAGTTTGGTGTTATAGGCCTTCGACAGTTCGTGGCCATCTTGCTCAGCAGACCCAAATCTCTGAAAACAGGTTTGAGCTCAACCAGGTCACACTGTTAGTGAAAACCCTAAAGATGAAAGCTGTTCTACGTTGAACTGTGTGCCCATCTGTCCAATGGATGCAGTATGTTAGCTGTGCGTTGATGTTCCCACAAAAACTATTAATATCAGGATAAAGGCTGTTGTTCATCCAAACATGACAGTGGGCAGACATTATGTATTGAATGTTACGAGTCCCCCTTTACAAGGCAACATGCTATGATTAGAAACATGACACTCTTCGACTTCAACATGTACGCCCGAGGAGACATTCGTTTAGGACAGTGTTCTTGGACGTTGATATAACACTTGTCGGGAAAGATGAGCTATGGACGAGAAGAAGAGTTCGCGTAACCCAGTTCGTGGAGAGCAGTCAGGAAATTGTTATCAACAGTCTTGCTAGTGCGTTATAAGTGGGTCTCAGGTGAATTATTACATTCGGTTCTTCTGACCAGAGCGTATTCTGTGAAGTAATTCCTAATGTGAAATTAAACTACAAAAGGAATGTTGAAAACCTGATGAAGTGCTCTAGGGAAGGAATCAATGGCCTATCGTTGATGAGCAGCACCTGAAGAGGACTCTTGGGACCAAAGTGGTCAGTTAGTTTAGCTCAATAGACTACCTGCAGTTATGAAATTTATGTGAACTCTACAAATTACTGGATGTTGAGAATACTTATATACACTTGAATTTGTTTCGAACGGTTTAAAGAGAAAAGACACTCCGGAGATCATTTGGAAAATCGTTCCAGCTTGCGAGGGTCAGTAATACACCAGCTGCGAAAGAGGAACCCAGAGGATAATGAGCAGAACAGAAACCCACTTCTATCAAGCCTACAACAATGGCACAGTAATATGCAGCAGACAACAGCAAATCACTGTCAATGGTGAGGGATCGGGAACATCCTTGTTCTGCGGTAGTCAGTCTGATGATCAAATAGGCGAAATATTCAGTTTTGTGTCCTGGATAGGTGTGTCAAGTATGCTCTTGAATTCAACTACGAATGATGCAGTAACAACTGAATGCGGCTGGTTGTTTCGTCATTGGCACACCCGGAAGCAAAAGTGTTCTCTGCAAATCTAGCGGCTCATACACGGTGAAGCTATAGCAAGTTATCCGTCAGAAATTTAGTTCATTCGGGTACAGTTGTTGTTTCTCAGAAATGTTGGAAGTGATGGAGAATAACATTACACTGGAAGCAAGTCTGTGAACACTTATGGGTGGTGCATTGAGAACAGCCCTAGTGTGCACAACCGATCTGTGTAGGATAGAAGACGTAGTGTCGTAAATCGTTTTGTAGCTCTACGTTGTGTATTCATAGAAAGAGGGGTGTCCTTCACGAAATAAGGACAATGTTATATTGTAAAACAGGCAGTTTCTTTGATAATAGTATGCTACTCACAAGTAGTATATTACACACAGGCGACATTCAGGAACAAGAGCACAAGCCCCGAACACAACAGACAAGAAGAGACTATTGGTGTGTGAGAACGTTCACATGGGCGAATGACAATGTACTGCCACCCGATGTATATGAGTGCACCTGTGCCGTGCAAATGAGTGTACGAGCAATCAACGAAATAGCTGCCCCTGTATCGACTAAACACTGTTCTACCTCTCCATCAACTTCAATCATTGTATGTACAGCCTCCTTCTCAATCGCTCCCATTACTAGTTGACCCGCTCAACAAAAAGAACAGTCACGAAACACTTTATTTTTAGACCTCTGAGACCGCCGGATTGGGCAATCCTTCTTCCAATGTCCTTTTCCCCCACAGATGAAGCAGCCTCCTGGTTGATCGTTCTTCCGCGATGCTGTTCTCAAGGCAGCTACATCCGCTGAAAGTTGCTCCATTGCCTTCTGCATTTCTTCCAGTATCTTCATGTCCGTATTTCTGCTTGCATCCACTGAAGCCACGGACATTACTGCCAACTCCCGCGTCACATTCGCCAGCTCGTCAAGGTCCATCGGCTAGGTGATATGGACACTACGGACTTTGTCGCGAACCTCCATCGGGAGACCTTCAATAAACTGTTCCGTTAACAACTGTCGTCGTGATTCTTGATCCAATCCTGACAGAGCCCTGTCCATAAAACCTTGCAGATTGGCGGCAAACACGGACAGGTCCGCCCCTTGTCCAAGCCTGGCCGCCTTGAACCGCCGCATGGCCTCGTGGCGGTCGGCCGGGCTGTCAAACGCAGCCACCAGCACCTCCTCCGCAGCGGCCCACTCCATCTTCGCTGGGCCTCTTCGCGCTGCGTCCAGCACCGCCTTCGCCATGCCCTTCACCAGCGTCCGCAGGGGAGCCAGCGCCCACGGTCGGTCTTGACTCCGACTACTTCAGCCACGTCCTCCAAGTTCTTCAGGAACGTCCGGAAGTCTCCATCTTCGAACGGCTGTGGCCAGGGAATCTTCGTCCTCGCGCAAACTTCCGTACAGGTCATATCAAAATCTAAACCACAAACGCGTACACTCACTTGCACGGCACAGGTGCACTCATATACATCGGGTGGCAGTACGTTGTCATTCGCCCTTGTGAACGTTCTCACACACCGATAGTCTCTTCTTGTCCGTCGTGTTCGAGGCTTGTGCTCTTGTTCCTGAATGTCGCCTGTGTGTAATATACTACTTGTGAGTAGCATGCTACTATCAAAGAAACTGCCTGTTATACAACAATTATTGAAAATTTAATCTAAGATGTATGTGCACTAGTAAGCTGAACACAAATGCGAAATGGTCTGAGTTTAAACGTCCACACTGCTCGGTAGGTTACTCAAGTACCCAGTTAACCTTCTTGTCTTCTGAAACACTGCTGGGAGACACGGTATATTCACTGAATGCAATCCTGTCCAAGTCCTGTTCGCCTGCACTGACATCCAGATATTCGCATCCTAGAAAGTAATCCGCGCAACTCAAACGACGAGGATACACTTCCTTACCTTTAGTCGTGTTAAAGGGGAGGCGATTTTCTTTGGCCCATCGGTGTAATAAGTTTAACTCACTCTGCCTCATTCACACTGTTCACCATACACCGAATGTGTGTCCTCAGCATATAGTGATAATGGGGAATCAACAAGTGTGGGATTTTGGTCACGGATGTTCAACCCTGTCACACACCGATCACCGTGCAATATCAGTATGAGAAAGATTCATTCAGAGTGACACTAAGTCGGCAATTTTGGACAAAATCGGAGAGTTACGGAATTAGAGGAATAACTAAGCCCATACGGCACCTCACTACTCCGTGTTCACCAATGATTGCTTCCAAATTTGCCACCTGAGTAGGACTTATCATCGGCCATCCAGTCCGTAAGCGACCATTTCTTAGCAACTATCGTTTTATCTTGGCCCTGTGTAACGTATGTTCTACTGTCCCTTTCAAACCTTTCTGCTCTCTAGGATTTCGATTTGTTTGGCATTCACAACCCCCTCAGACAACCATAATTCACTGCTGTGAGTGACCATCGTCCTAGTTTTCAACTTTGAAACTTGGTTTTATGGAGTTACTTTTTGAGATACAATCGACCCTCGCCTAACCTGAGCTTAAATGGACTGAAAAATAGTGTTTTTACACTAATCAGAGTAGTGATATCGGTCTGGAGCAACGAGCTTCTGAAACGCCACAAATAGCACGTTAATTGCTATGCATTAACCGAACGCAAATGGGGATATCTTATCCTTAAGGAGAAAATGGAATTACTCCATTCCGGTGTGTGTGGAATTTAGAACTTTCAACACGATTGACCTCAAACAGTAAGCTGGCTGTTGACAGGATTGGGTCTTCTTGAGGATATGAAGATTTCTCAAGCTAACAGTAAACCAGGTGTTCCTAAAATAAGTTTTCTAATGCCGGAACCAAGATTATACACATTTCCTCTTCACAATTCCGGCAGAAGATTAACAAATTGTCCCGTTGGGTGTTCAAAGACTGGTTGACATTCACAGTCTTTTAATGAAGCAATACCAACTCGCGTGTCTCTCTTGGCAAACGTGCCGATGCGTTGTCACCCATTGCGATCGATAGACCACTTTGCCTAAAACCGAGAGTAGAGGGCTTTCAGGTAAACAATAATTCTGAACGTAGTGTTGTGAACCGAGAAGGCGGACGGCACAGAGGTTTATTTGGGGAAACCAACACACGACTTATGCGTCTCAACGGGACTACGAACACCATGTCTGAGTTCTGTCATGTGGCGAAAGACATTGTACGTGATGCTGCCCACTAATGGTCCTTCCCGTATCTCTGCCGTATTTATCCCGCGATCATTTCGATCCATAATGCTACTGAACAATGGTGTAAGTAGTATGGTCTGTCTTCACTACAGTAGTTCTGCCGTTCGTTTCCATGTTGCTGAAATAAGGCCTCGCTTTGGTAGATTCACGATTATGCAGCTAGCAATGCGGAAGGCGAGAAGCTGACGACTGTGGTAATCAGAGGAATCGAAGACGCCAGGAACTAAAGGTTCAGCAGCACTGTGCTCAACATATGAAGCTGATCTGAAGGCAAGGAAGAAGAAGGAAGTCTTCTATTTCCTGCTAGTGTTACTGTCTAAGAAGTTGTTGCCTGTTGATAAAATATACTGATTTTGCCGGATAAGTTTCTTGCTCGCACAGAACTACAGCCAATGCGCCCAAGTACTTTCTTCTTGTTGTCTAAGTGCGGCGGTTGTGTTCTGGTGTTTCGCACATTCATTTCAAAGGATCCAGTCAATACAGCCTACAGTCTACAGCCATCCAATCGTCTTCGTGTCGCCGTCTCCATCTCTCCCACGCATTTAATGCAGTTATCATAATGCAACTCTACAAAAAAATACGCTGTCCACACATAGTGAAACCAGTTTTCAATCCCTATATTCAGGGAATTGACTGAGTTGTTGAGATGCTATGAGGGTAGCATTAGCTACAATGAGGTATTCTTGTGAGCTCTGAGATGGTACGAGTCAGTGAGATAGCTTAGCAGTCGACCATAATGAACCAGTTAACGGAAGTAAGTATTTAAGACAGCTATTTGCTGTTTTACACGGTTTGGTGATGGCAAGAGAGGCAACTTTATTCTCTGCTACCTTGTCATGTTTTTACTGTTTTGAATTCTAGCGAAAATAGCATGGATGGGAGCGGAACAGTCAAAATATACTTCAGCGATTGAGCAGAAATTCCATATTACGGTTGTTCTATATTGCATCAAAATTTCGACTTAGATCTAGAGGAATATGTACATTTCTGTGAGTTTCCATTCCAGTTTGTATAGTCGCGTATCTTCGACAACGTTCTGGAGTGCATTGCTGACCGTTGAGAGTACACGAAAGAGGAAACGTCAAAGGATGAATTGGAAGCGCAGGTGTATAAAGACGTGTTGGGTCAAGAACCCATAATAGTCTCTGCTCAGATATGCTTGTGTAAGTTGACGGGTATTCCCGTTGGTATTTCAAAGTTGCCAGTTTTCATTGTGATCTACCAGCGGACTTGAGCAGGCAAGTAGGAGAGCAGTAAGCATTTAATAACTAGGCTTCTCAGAGATAAACCACTTATACGTCGTTTTTTTGTTTAAATGTTGTTATACATATAATGTAGAGCTGTCCGCTAAAATTCTTCACAACTATCTGCTTGTAACAAAAATGATGTCAGGTTCTTAAAAGTGGCCGATTTAGGGAAGCTTCGCTGAAAGTGAAAAACTTAGGAGGAATCATGAAAATTTCTTGCCTTGCTCTTCTAATTTAACAAATCCGCGGTGAAAGAAGTTTCTCAATCTCACGTTTGACATCAAACTATGCTATCTTTTATCCAAAACGCTGATTGTGGTTTCCTCCTCTTCCGTTGTTGTATTTCATTTCCGACTTTTTTTGAGTTGATATTTCGCGACTGCAAAAGATGCTTGGTCGAATAAGTTCTTTAATGTAAAACCAAATATCTAAAACTACAAGACTTCACGCCCTATTCATTTCAACATTGGTGACCATTCATATAGTGCTGGTTATTGATAGGCACGTGCAATTCCCCATGGACATTTGCTTCTGAATACCGTCACTTCTTTGTTCTACACTAAGGTGTGATGCCGATGTCTGCAAATAGATCCTATTTGTAGCTGGCATCATACTAAACATTACCATTGCTGTGGAGTAAGCAACCAATGAACCTTTTTTCGTCACCTAATCTGAATTCCCTCTTCTTTCGTATGAAGCTTCCATAGAGGTTCAACCAGTAACCGCTCAAACAATCCCCTGAAACGGCGGTGTTCTTTTCTCAACAGTCGACTTAGTTTATTTGTACGATTGAAACTTCACGTCAGTTCATATTGTTTCTTCATAAGTGGTATTACGCTATTGGTCGTTCTCAAGCGAGCATGTCTTTTAGTTTTCTGCAAGCGCCACTCATTTTCATGATACAAATGCTTCTGAGACCAATGGTGGTATTCGTCTATGATTAAATTTCTAGGTAGTGTGGAATGACAATACTTTAAGGTCAAGAGCTGTTAATGGTAATCCGGTATGAGATAAAGCGACCACCCGCAAACTGTTCACATTCCGTGATGGTATGCTGCCACTGTGGATGCCAACTGACAATGAACTAGACCAAACGAATGTGATTCTATGTATTGAAAATATCTCATCATAAAAAAGGCAAGTTCAGTGGACCAGTTAACAGTTTCACCTTATTTTAACGAACAAGGTAGACTTAATTGGGCTTATAAAGTTTCACTTAATATGAGGTCAACATTTGTGAGGACGGAGCGTATTCAGAATCTGGTGTGTTGTTGACTAAGCTCATTATTCTGTTTTCTACCGTTTTTCTCTCTACTGCCCTTGTTGAGTAGTTTGATACATAAGTCAGTTTAAGGGCGACTTAACTGTAACACTTATGGGCTCCCCAGGTGAATCCGGACCAAGTGAAATTAGTAGCATATCCAAACGCAGAAGGCCCTCTGCTGGCTAAGCGGTAGCTACGCGAGAACTGTTTGACGGATGCTGATGTGATAAACGGTCATCTGGATTATTTAATGGACTCCGTAGGTGACAGCTAAATATTGAGATCTCTGGGCTCCTGGGAGGATATTTGCGGCATGCAGATATTCTGTTTCCATCACTGTTTCGAATTCAGACTAATTTTCACAACTGAGTCTCTTCTGATTTCTCGGTTATTGTTTTTCTAACAACCTGCTTATTATACAGTTTGCATATTGTGGCTAAATGATATCTCATTTGTGACCAGGCTTGTCCGAGTCGAAGTCCTTCTGAAATCCTTGAGCAGACTTATCCCAAGATAATCCTAACTACAATTGGTTATTTTTTCAATACAGGGATGAATTTGGTCTCTACCGGCGCTTGAGAAGCAGCGGGATGAAGATCAAGGGGGTATGGTCCTGCGTAACCAGTCAACGGTGTGTGAATAAATCGGATGGCAACCCAACCCAACTAGCTACTTTACTGTTGCACTTCTGATGAAAACCCATGTACACTTTTGACAACGTTGAACATACATATAAATTATCGGACGGTTCAGAGAAGTTCGTCAGCCTTCTCATTTGCCAGTCAAAGTCTGCTGGATGGGTTTAGAAATTGACTTTTTGGTCTTCAAGATATTGTTTATCATTTAAATTCCCGTAACATGTAAACCGCTTGTTTCTGTTTCGGATGTGTCTTAGTTCTGTTTGGAAACGTCTTTCGGTCGGTCTGTACTGCAGTATACAGATTTTTTGTCTATGATAGTTCAGTTTTTAACCAAATATTTTACTACTTTTTAACCGATCTCCTCATTTTGTTTTGAAGCGGATTATTTGTTGCTTTCTCACTGAGAATACATTGTACTTCCGACTCAAATTGTGGGAATCCAAATCTGTAGCAACCCCCCTGATTATTCCATAAAATGGTACGGCAAAATTGATGAGTTCACGGTAGTTCTATATTTCCAGCTATTTTCTTACTATACACAGCCATCTTTTCAGTAGTTTTTTTCAACATTTTTGTACGTACACTTGTTCACAACTGATTTATACTAGTGTCGTAGGTAACACTTCAGTGTGCGTCTCTCTGTTGAATCTGTGTTCATGAATTTTTCGTCTTGCATCATGCAGCAAAATTGTTCATGAGTATTTTGATGTATTGAAAAATAATGCTGAGACATTTTATGTGTGTTTTAGTTCACAGGGAAAACCGTGGGTTACATGAACCCGGGGTTAGTGTTGACGCGTAAGTTGCGGATAAACAAACTCCTAATATGGATTTGATACGGTGCGCATAAAAAACACCTTTCTACTACTATGTGCTGTTCTGGGGTTGAAAACCCAAGGGATGGAATACGCCTGTGACTCATTGAGCATTTGTAATTTCAGAACATTTCGTAAACACTAGGTAATTTGTTTTAGTGGTCACGTTTCGATTCCAGCACAGAAGCTTCTTCAGGCCAAATCCAGTAAGCTAGCATGCACTGTAATGGGTATGATGTTGCTGAGTATTTAAGGTCTTGATTATTATGAGTGTAACAGCTTTTATCGATGATCACCGCTTTCGCAATTTTGCTTTCTGAAACTCTTTAGTAAG
The DNA here is from genome assembly GCA_008508345.1 of Paragonimus westermani. Taxonomy (NCBI): domain Eukaryota; kingdom Metazoa; phylum Platyhelminthes; class Trematoda; order Plagiorchiida; family Troglotrematidae; genus Paragonimus; species Paragonimus westermani. The sequence goes on from QNGE01001672.1 coordinate 67,965, forward strand.
AAGTGTACTTGTGTCAGTTAGAATTCAAACTCCGGTAGATGATTCCACAAAGCAACCAGGTGAACCCCTGCACCACTTATCACGGAGCAAATTACCGACCGAAGTCTATCATCTGGACTGCTAGACAAGTTTCCTTTTTGGCAATACCCAGTTCGTTCAAACATTTAGAACGGAGACACAACTCTTCTATAAACTCCAGCTGATTAAAGGTAGAAAGTGCGATTAACTGTTAGCATCGTACAATCTGTAATATCTGAAGTCTGATTATTTGCCAGTAATCCACATAGTACTCAGAATGCTTGATGTAATCTATGATTCCAGCACTACTGAGGAGTCCTGATCAAACAGTCATAGTTGGGGATTAACAGAACACTTGCTGTATTCCATCTCGAAAACGGCTTATAAACTCACTAGACAGCAATTCAGGTTGTAATCCTATCCGGCTACATGTGTTCATAAGGACGGAGATATAAGCAGTGTACTGAAAAGTGAACTTTGGTAACTAACAGACAGTACAGGAACAGGGTTCTCATAAGCGATTTGCCGGTAGAACCACAGTAGTGTACATTCGACCTTAATGCCCTAGTCAGTGAAACTGTTTAATCGCCAGCATGACTCTGACTCTGTTTAGACATTGCTTCTATTCGAGAAGAACCAACTTCGCGAGGTTTGACAGTTCGTTACTACTGGCCTTCTGTGGGGAAACAAACTACAGAGCAAATGCTTTTCGGGGACTGAAATGCATCCGGTCGTACAGGAATAAAAAATAGAGCAATCATGTTCAACTGCAATTCGGTTTAATGAGGTACACAAAATCTTTCACGACGATTTTTTACACATTATTCTGGTTGGTTCAGTCTGTTCTACGATTGACATAACCAGCTCTTCTTTACCAGCTAGTTTCAAAAGTGAACAAAATACAACACGGTGTTGTCTTTTGACTCAGGCTAACAGTACAGGGTTTCCGACGGGTCTCGGGAGTTACCGTGTTTGGGCTATCGCGTGGAATACAAACCGGATCAAAAGGGTTGTTAAGCGATTGTTGGAACCACTGAACGATGCTGTTCGATGATATAGTTCTAGTGTATGTGAAACCTGCAGCTGCAGTGTACATCTCTACGAACACCATCTTACCATTCGTCGGTAAAATGAAGATGAACCAAATGAGGGTGATAAGCGTATCTTGTTATAATGTTTGTCGTCCTAAAAATTCACGTTATTCACTATATATTTTAAAAGTTTTATCAATTCTGGGCTTTTGATTACACAACAACCGGCTGTACGATTTAGTAGGATGGATTCTGATTAACAGGTGCAGCCTGACTCATCGCGTCCGTAAGTTACTGTCTCACACATGGTCATTTCTGTGGGACCGTTCGAACGTTTTCCCACCAGCTTTTGCTGATATTCGTTTTGTTGTCTAGCTCCTCTGCAGCGGACATTCAGACCAAGCGGAGCGAAGTGAGTGATCGGGCTGGTTTATATGGAATGCGCTTTGCATCTTCAAAGTGCACTGTTTTATTCAAGACTGAGGCAGTCTCACTCTCACTCACTTCACTACAGGTAACTGAATAGAGACTGTGGGCAGTTCCACTGACTTGGGTAGCACTGTCTCGTCAGATTGTAATGTTGCTCATGAGATATCAGCGACGGTAGCAAGGACACGAGATGCCTCTGTCAACCTGCGTCAACTGTGGTGCGGGAAAGACGCTCAATTGTCGCTGAAAGTAAAGATATGTAATGCCTGCGCACGTCCGGTTTTGCTTTATGCTTCGGAAATGTGGTCTATTCGCTACGACGATATAAACGTATCTGCTGTGTTTGGCCATCGTCTTCCCTGCCAGTTAGGCTACATTAAGTGGTCTAATCGCGCCAGCAACACGACCGTCCGCCTGTGCGTATTCCGGCCGCTCGGGATACGCGATCAGTTGGTCAACTAAAGACGTTAGACAGCTTGCGGTGATTGAGTCACACACTCCGCACGCCAGCTGGACGTTAACTGTACCGAGAATTATATACGGAGACCACCAACAGTTGGATGAAATCGTATGATGACGAAGCAACATCTTGCTCACGAAATATGGAGACCCTGGTTGCTGCATTTTGTAGAGTAGTGGGTGCGTTTCGCCTGCCTGGCTGGATCCCCCTGGTCACCCAAGTCGGCGGTTTGTGTAGTCGAAGGCGTAACTGCATCCACCTAATCTCTGGTTTCTCTCTTTGGTTTTCTTTTATTGCTTTCAACCTTTCCAATAATTTTTGTTCTCCTGGGTTATTTCACACCAGTGTTCAGGTGAGCAGGGGCTGGTTACACCTCATGATACGTTTTTATTTTTCGATATTCTCCACCAATATAACAGATGCTGAATGTCCCAAGGTCATAGTTTACCGGTGGCATGATACCTCTTTCGTCCCGTAAGGAATATGTTGATGATAGATCTGCGTTTTTGCTATTTTTGCAGTTATTTTTAGGTCAAGGATTTGCATTGCACACCAGTGAAATGAGGTATTGCTGGGTTCTGAATTATGCACCCTCTCGGTGAGACAACAGCGTGTAAAACATCTCCACTCTAAATGTCATCAGATTTTTTGCTATTACCAGGTAATTTTTGGACTCAAATGCACTCGTTTCTAGCCCTAATCGTATCATCATCCAACGGTATTCATTCACACCATCACGGTCCATCGTATTGCTTCGTGAATTACCAAACATTAAACTACTCAATATTAAATAGTAGCATGATTCAATATTTACTGCACAACCAGAAACACAACGGATCGGTAGGGTGAAGTCTGGCTCATTAAAAAGACAGTTCGGTAAACGGTAAATACTGTACTATTCGTGGACATTGAGAGGAAGAAGAAATCAACACACCGTCGTGTAACAAGGAATCTACTTTTACAAATGCAACTGATTCCACCGCCAACTTCGGTGGCGAACGGATACCGGTGTGGCGACACACTTATCCAGTTGCTTGATTACACATTCCATTATGTACTAGGGGGTTACGTCATCATTGCCGTCGTACACACTCAATCAATCGACCTCTGTCTCACTACGCAATTCACTTGAACCACAATTGCAATGACATCTGTTGGCTATAAACTTTAAAAATGGCTGATGCATTGTAACATGCTGAAACGAACCAGCTTCAGTAATCACCAAACGTACTCTAATAACCACTCGTTTAGTTAGCTCAGTCAAATAATTCAGAGCGTTCTTGTATTTTCTTAAATAGAATGGCGTTTAGAGAATCAATACTAACCAGGCAATGTCAACCGGGTTTGCGTGGATAGTAGACGCTGATGCAAGCGGTCTGCTTGCTATGGAACCGACTGCTTTACAAACGTGCAAAATTTGTAGCTATTTTAGGTGATCTAGTCACTTGTTGTTTTCATATAAAATTCAGATAAAACTTATCATTTTTACGTTAGCAATTTATCAGAGTGAATCGGAGTGTTGACATCTTTCAGAATCTCTTCCCTATGATTTGTCTTCATTTTAGTGTTTCTCATATTAGGGTCCGCCATAGTTTCTAAAAGAACGTTTTGTGTCAATATTTCGGGTATGAATTACTACCCTAATTACTTTTTTGAGTCCATGCTCGTACACACTGACTGAACGATTTCGCGATAACTTTTGTCTCGGCCATACAGTGGAGCACAGAAAAAATACGTGAATTGGAAGTAAACTTGCTTTGATAAAGCCAACTGGATTCACGGACTATCATTTGAGAGACCTTCCACAGAGCACATTAAACACCATTGGCTGGAATAGACCAAGGTTTGTTTTATTATACATGCAATGCTATTCACAAGTTGGACAAACAATCGAACATGGCTGTTGTGCTCATCAGCAGTCAAAATCAGTCTCCAAGATTTTCGTTTCACCTCCTTTAAGTAAGGTGAGTAGTTCTACACCACAAGATTCAGACTGCTGAGACACTGAATAGTAGTTGGGACTCTCGGGAAAATGTCATTTTGTAGAAGCATCGGGAGAAAGGTATCAGAATCAGTGGTTGTTCTGAGTAGGTTATCTCTCACTTTCATGTATATTTTATTTTTTCTGCTGAGGTGAAAGCAACTGTTAAAAAGTGGCACTATAACATCCGAACATTCCGACGTAAAATAGTGCAAATGGCTTTGGTGAGCACTTTCAAATCTGGAAACTAATCGGCTCTTGTTTCCATGAGTCACATTCACGGTCCTGGCTTTGATCATGGTGGGAAATCGTCACTGGACAATGTTGAAGATAGGCGATTCTTCCTCATTATAGTGAAGTCGAATCTCACAATCACCAGAGAGTAGGGATTACAGTGGACTAGAAAACAAAGCAAAGCTTACTTCTTTGACAGGTCCGATGTTTGTAGACAGACTTTGTAGTTCGGTCAGACTGTATTGACGGTTACTAGAAAGATGTTATGTTTGTCATAACTGTATCAGATCCAATCAAATTTAGTTATGTTGTCCACAAGACTGCGCTCTGTGAATTTTAGTTTGAACCGCTGAGATCGGCTGAACTCTGGGAACTAACTGTGCACACTAATGTTGAAAACGTAAAACCTATGAAATTCGTCAGAAAGTGAAGCAGCCGGGTGATTTTTTGAGTGTCGGAGAGCCGTGCGTAGGATACTTACTTAACAGGATTTTCGAATTCATGTACAACAGCAGGTCTTACATTCCACGGAGGTCGCACTGTGCGTCGTCTCCAGATATATTAATCGAGCAGATCGTTGTCAGCTGACACCAATACCAGTCCGTAACAAACCGTCATAAATTTGGTATGAAGTACGTTCAGAGGTGTCACTGTCGGAATAGTCTGTCACAAGTGGCCAAAGTCAAAGGATGTCGGTGCTTATCCATCACCACAAATGGCTTGTGCTCCATTACTTGTGACTTCATTCATCTACCACGTATCCAATATAAGTCCGAAGTAAGAAGAGCGAGCAACGTCAGTGGAGGCATTTTTGGTCCATTCGGCCAGTGCTCGTTAGTCAGATGATGGGCAAGTGGAAAATTGAAACCCTTATCTCTCGAAAGTAGAGGATGGACAGACAAAGATTGATAAGAAGTGGGCTAAAAGGAAAGATATCGAAAATATGGGGAAAGAAGCAATTCTGCTTAGAAATATACATCAGCTCACTCGAAATAAAATTAGCAAGTAAAATAAACTTGAATGTGAATCAAAAACCCAGCAGAGCATTCAACAGAAGATGTACCAATAAAGCTGAAAAAAAGAAAAAGATTGGGAGTCCTCATGGCCGATCTCCAAAAGAGACAGTGGGTGATTTTTGAACGACAGCAGTCATTGGATGATAAAAAAATATCCAACTGACTTAAGTTGATGGCACCTAACGTACTCGCTATCAACTTGTTGACGAGATACTACGACTGCGTTGATGATACTTCAATGTGAGATGGTTAGCGCGTTTGTCACCGTCAAATGGTCGTCACTACGACTCATGGTGTCTACAGTTCCTTCTTATGCCGTGCACTTGGATTCTCGGCCAAATAGGTTTTGCACACTGAACTTTCGAATGATCATCTGTATCATACGTCTCTATAACGTCCGGTTCAGTGCTAGGCTCTAACAGTGCCTAAGATCGATCGTACTAGGGTTATACTCTGATATAACCGTTTCTGGCTAACAGGATTTCGCTCGACTGCTTTCAGTTGTCCGTATAGCAGTTGCCTTGGAATACATTCGTCATGCATCCTACAGCCGTGTCCAAGTCAAAGGATTTGACTGCGTATCAGCTCAGCTTTAATCCCATCTGTATCTTTCCGCAGGAATATCTCAGTGTTCAGAACCACATGAGACCACCGACTACCCAAGATTTTCCTTGAAAATTGCAGATTAAAGAACTTCAGATATCGCATCTTCCGCTCACACAATAGTCGGGCTTCGCTGCCGAATGATAGCTCAGACGATTTCACTTCGCGTAAAACATGCTGTCCATCTTTGGACTGCACTTCATCCGGAGATGTCTTTCAAGAAATTCCACAGTAGCGTTAGCTGTGATAACATAAACTTACAATGCACTGTCCATAAACAAGTCTATCGCCAGATTACTACCTACGTAACAAAAGTAAACGGAATTATCTATAATGTCCTCGCCGATACGGATTATAGGTGTAGGCATTGCTTTTCTGTCCAGAATACATTGAAGGAAAGAACATACCCCACCTCTGTTGATATTCAAACCAAGTTTGGATGTCACGGTTGCGAAGGCCGTGGCTGTTCTCTGCAGTTTTTCTTCACCGCGCAGCTCTCGTATTCAGATAGGCTAGTTGGCTAGCCCACTCCAAAAAGAAACACTAAATCCAAGTTTCTCCCTCACTGGTGCTCATCAGTAGTGCATACCCTCATCTGGATCGAAATTTCTACCCTGGCCCTCGAGTTTATGAGACCAGCGTGTAAACCACACCGCTGGTAACGTCACGACAAGCATGACCAAATGATCATATACAAACGCACAAACACAATCTTGTGCGAACAGTGTTCGGCTTGCTCGGACGTTTCTAAGAAAGAATGAACAGAATCATTCTGTTCTATTCAAACGGTAACCCCGCGACCAGGACTTCTCAGTTAGGTCGAAGTCACTGTCTTCGCTGAACCAAGTGAACACGTCTTAATTGCTTAGTGGAAGTTCGAGGATTTAGGTTAACCCGAATGCGCAGACCTGAATCAAATGTTACTGGTGTCTAATCTAAAATAACCCAAATTCCCAAACTTCTATTTTTTAAAGTGGTGAATTGAACTTTGCAAACAGTGGCGTCCAAATGACCAAGCCACGTAGCAGGCTTGGAACTGAGAAACATCATCTATTCAGTTCGTAAACACCCGTGTTGTATTTCGCTTGGTCACTGTCTCCCATGTTTCGGAAATCAATCGTTGCTACTGCGGTTAAACAGGAACCGATTGAGGGTTAGAGTTCAGACGCACCCGTACCTCATACCACTTACGATCTCATACTCATCAAAGGTCGATCCACACCACTGCACCTTCAACTTTCTACTCACTTACACTAAGTTGATTAAGCTGACGAAATTGCCTAGATACCCAAACTAGGGGAGCAGGATCCATAATAACTCACTGCTCGCTAGCTTAAACGCATTGAAATATACACGGTATGCAAACAGCGACGGATTATTTTCATAGCCCTTCTGTCAGAGCTGGTGGACAGTTCGCTTTATGTCAGCCGTACTGCCACTAGGCCGGAACACACATTGATCTTCAGGAACAATGACCTCCAAATTGATTAAGCAGGTCAATTGCTAGAACATTCCCAGTGCAACTGAACAAACTGCTTGCCCGCTGACACTCAATATCCTCTGAAAAGAAAATAAGCTGGGGTCACTCTTGAACTCCTGAGGGAGTGCTTTCTGTTCCCAGGTGGGATGAACCAGCTGAAATAAGGTACGTTCTCAAATCAGACCACCATGTTTGAAGAGTTCTTCAAATAACCCATCTTCAGCTGCTGTCAATCCATTTCACAACTATGCAATAATCCTTTGCCGAATTCTGAGTGAGAGTAGATGTCGCTTTGATATGTTGTTATGGAAGCCTATTCGCAGTCACACAGTCAGTGATAGTCGGCCCTAGCTGAAAAGAAACTTGGATATTTGAACAACCCGAATGCACCAGTAAAATGCATTTCATTTGTTGGCGGCTGTCATGCTTTACTGCACACACTTGAAATGGATCGATGTGGATTAAAAATCAGGTTACCTAGCTGCAGAAAGCTACACACACGGTCAAAAATGTATGCGAATAAACTGAAAAATTATACGATACATGAATTAAGACAGAACAAGCGGTACCTGTAGTGAACTCCTAACGTAAACCCGACAAACAACCAGTATGTATTAATTTTTGTGAACTTTCTCATCAGGTGACATGAAGCTGTTTTAGTGGTTTCAACAACTGCAACGTACAAAAGCAGTCACTGAAGCTAAGATGATTTGCTACTAAGATGATTTGAATTAACTGTAGTCTTATCCTAAGTAGAAAATTGTGAGTTAGCTGGTCAGGTAGATATGAACAGTTTCTGATTGTAAGAAGTAGTGATGCGTTTTGTAGCTGGGATTGATGGTTTAAGTATTCAGCTATTCGCTGAGATTGCAACTTAATTTACAAACGTTACATCATCAAAGCAGATGACAACATCAATGCGTTGTCGTTTGAGCATACAGAGTTTGTTGTAAGGGTTAGTGGAGTTTGATGAGTGTATGCTTTTACACACGAAAGTACATTGACCGTCGGAACTGAATTCTGACTAATTACTTCCGGTTGCTTCCAACCTTCTGGCCGGAATTCTGATCGGTTTTCGTTTGTCGATGTGATCAGATTCACCACTTTCTGCAGTTTTGACCTTTCGGGTTGCTGTCTGATTATTCATCTCTTGCTGCTGTTGAACGCTGACTTGAACTCCGATTAAGTGACCTTTTTGTTTGGATTTAGTTTTGGCGGATAACTCGAATTTCGAGTGAAATTTCTGGGCTCTCATTGTGGTTTTATTATTATTGACTTTTGGTGGTCTGGAAATCTAATTCAAATAGTTTTCGTAATCGTTTAACATACCTGTCTTTTCGATTATTATCTAAGTAGAGATTTGTTCTTTTTCACTAGGTCATCGTCTCACATATTGCCCCCATTGTTAACATCGGACTTTTTATCTGCGTATTTCAACACAATGACACGCACGAGATCCAGCAGTAGTGGTGGATCGGAGGTGCCAAGTGTTTGTAGCCAGTTCGGTCCCCACGTGACCTCAGAGCAGTATACATTGCTATACATACCTGCAATGGTACTACCTTAAGTGTAACTGCCTCAAAGAAGACCAGTGCACTCTGCTCACTTCTTTGAAAAGACCATTTATCTGTATAAGTTGTCCCTTTCGAGAAAGTTGCATATCGTCCAGACCAGTAACTGTCCCGTTAATCGCCAACCCTAGTGAGCAGAAAAAAGACGCGTTAAGGTGCATTTGCAAAGAGTCTGTGAATGTCCATGCACTGTACCTGGCATTCGTGGAAACAGGTCTGGTTCAAACACAGATAACCTTATCTGATGTGAAGAGTTGAGTTCACTGAATGAGTATATTGCGCCCGTCCTTTCGGGAGTGGTAGTTGCTCGTAAGACGGTAGCTTTGTTCACAGTTCAAATTAAGGAAGCCGCAACAAAATTGAGGGACGTGGCACTCGGAGATGATTTTCGACCATATCCTCTTCAGGCAAACAAGCCGGAGTGGTGTTAAACACCTCATTCCCTCCAGGGTCAAGAACTTGGTTATTACGTGTAGAATTCGCTCCAAAGCGACCAAGAAACCACCCGGACTTCTTGTGACGTTAACTGCGAGGGTGAACACATTGGAGGCGGCTGCTCCTATACTCTTGGACGGCCAGCCGCCTGTGGAGTTGCATAGGTCTGAAGGAGTAATCGTCAAAGGTGGTACAGACTACCACTTTTCCTTCATACTTCCAATCCTTCCACATCAAAAAGATTGTTGAAAATTATTTCACTGCTAAGCCGTATAATCTTATGAGTTTCCTGGGGGTAATCTCCTGTATCCAGGATGGCTCACATTTGGCTCTTTCCAGCCAAATTTTCCTCAGATGAATCAGGGTTCTCTTCCAATCTATGGTGCCACCCTCCATTAATTCAGAAAGGGAAGGCGGTTCGAAAGTCATCGATCTTGGATCGACAGAAGTGAAGGAAGCGACCGACAGGGATGCTCATATACGCACAAGTCGTGATGAAACGTCCACCACCATCCAAGAATTCTCACGAAACTTTTTCGCCGTCTACTCACTCCTCCTCGCTAGTAGGTTTGTATTCAAGCTCTTCCTCGTGCTCTTCTGTCTAGTTTTGCACTCAGCTAAACGAGGAATTAGCCTTGAAGTGTGTGTACACCAACTGTCTGAGTCTTCTGAACAAACTACCAGAAATCAGACAGTTGATCCACGACGCTTACCCCCATATTCTTGCTCTGACGGAGACCTGACTTTCTGCGGATATCAATGATAATGAACTTCATGTTCCTGGGTGCTCACTGTACCGAACGGACTCCTCCCGTATACGCGTGGAAGGCTGTGCTGTCTAACTAAGTCTGAAGCTGCTGGTGCCAGCTTTCGTAGAGGAATCTACCTCCTCAGAGAAATGCTACGCACTCTGGTCCAAACTCCAGCCTCGTAGTCGTTTCAGGCCATTTGTCAGTGTTATGTACTGTTTACCGTAGTGTAGCGTGTCCGACGACGAAACCGTTCTTGCCACCCTAGACCGTCTCTCGTCTACGCAACGTTTCTCCCATTTCATTATTACGGGTGACTTTGACGCACCCAAACTCAACTGGGTAGCCGCTTCTCATGAGGACTGTGACAGGCAATGTTGATTCATGAGCAAGCCTCGACACAACATTTCGAACTATCCGCAAGGCACCATCCAGGACAGAAACCCTCCTTGATTGATCTGGTTATCAGGAGGGAAGTTCACCTGGTAGATAGAGTGACCATCAAGCCATCGCTGGAGCAGGGTGACCACATGCGACTAGCTTTTGGTTTTATCTGTTACTGACTCCAAAGTGATGTAACAAAGACTTTGTTCCGAAACTTCCAGAAAGCAGACTTTCACGCACTAAGGACATACTTAAGTGTGCTCAGCCTTGCATCTGACTCAGTGAACTCAAAATACCCTTCTTTTACAGCTGCCGTTCACGGAGCTGATGAGGCTTTCTTTCCTCGAAAACTATGGCGGCCCTCATTTTGTGCAACTTCTTCATGGAATAGTCCTCATCTTCTTGATGTACGTTCTGATCTATCCTGTATAGGAAAGTTGACAGAAAAGCCGTAGGATCTAGATGCCTATCGCTCTGTACGAAACAGGTTCAAGCGGGAATTCCATCAACACACCCAACAGGTACAGACAAAAATCCTACTGGTAGCTCGCGAGACTAAGAATTTTCTTTTAAAGTACATGTGCCGCCGGGGAAAAGATGAATCCCTCGGCGTTTTCTTTGCGGTTTCCCGACAGGAAACCTCCTCCAACCCTCAAGTGTTCGTCCAGTTGTACAGAGAATATTATTCAGCAGTCTATGTTGTGGTTCCGTCGAACTGCCATCCGGTTATCCCACGAAGAAACTTCCACTGCCCACTCCAGACAGCTGACTTCTCTGTGCTTGACGTCCAGGATGTGTTGTTTAAGGTCAATCCTTACAGTGCAACGGGACAAGACGCGGTTCATCCACGGATCTTCAAAGAATCGGCCCTTGACTAGGCGGTGCTTCTCCACAATTTGTTTAAACAGACATCGAACTGGTACTCTTCCGTAGGCATGGAGCGTCCGTTAACATGTACCACCATTGAACATTTCCTCCCAACTAACCTTTTCTTCTCTACTTGGCATGACTTTCTTTCCCATCGGTCATGCATAACCAATTTTCATGGATAGCCTGATAGAGGCCAAAGACTGCTGGCCACATCTCCGATGCGATCGTCTTCGACTTTGCCAAAGCCTTCAGCCGTGTCTCACACGTTTATCTTGCAGCTTATTGGGATCCAAGGGGAGGTTCTCCGCTGGATTACTTCCTTCCTTGATAGCAGGACTTTCAGAGTGAAAGCTGGTTCGGGCCTTTCTTCTCCCTTTCCGGTCTCCGCGGGAGTTCCTCAAGGGTAGGTACTTGGTCCACTGTTGTTTCTGATGTACATCAGTGACCTCCCCGAGCTTATTTCTAGCAACGTCCTCCATCATTCTGATGATTTCAAAATCTGGAATGGGTGTGACCCCAGTGCAATGCAGATTGACCTTGATCATATTGAGTGCTGTTCGGATGACTGGAGTCTTTCTGAACAACAGCAGGTGTGCAAGTGTGTCACTCGGAGGAGACTGTGATACCCAGAATTAGGGACTTCGAATAGCCCTAGGAATCGTACTTGGATTGGAAACTTCCACGCAAGTAATGAGAAGACCTGGTACTGGTAGCAGTAAGCAACTGTTATTCATGAATTGGGACGCCGAATTTATAGATGTACAACAGTACTAGAGAAATCACAGCCTGTCATTAGCTTATTTCATTAGTACATGCAACATCATAAACTGTATGTTAACTGGTGGAATACGGAACAGATGAATTGACAAATAACGGAAAGCACAACACTGAGACCGTCCTTCCAATCCTGATGTTGTATCTTTAACGCGATATTTGGATTGGCCGTTTGTCAGATCTTCTGTTTTGTCGGGGTTTGGATAATCGGTGAATCGAGATTTCCAATACAGAGACTCCGGGAACTTACTCGTGATACGCAGTCCACAAAGCGTAGTTGACACTGCGAAAGTTGATCTGAAAAAAGACCTGGGGATCTGGCTGTCATTTAGTTTATCTTTTTATTGTCTCGATCAGATTGCCGCTTCTCGGGTTGATAAAAAAGCATTTCTCCGCAGAAACAGGTGTGCCTTGTAAAGGTTTTGCGGCGCCTGTATAAGACCACTGCTCGAGTATGCTAATCAAATCGTTCACACTGGTTTGAGGAGAGACATACTCGCCACTGGACGTGCCCAGCGAGTAGCCACCAAAGTGGTCACTGGCTGCGACATTTCTCTTGTGAGTCACGTCTTGAAATTCTTGGTTTTTATCTACTTCAGTTTCTAAGGCTTTGCTGTGACTTAATCCTTACGCACTTTTTCTTTAGCACAGGACTCGTTCAGCAATTGTTTACCTCAATAGGTGGTAACTGTCGAAGGGGTCACGACAAGAAGCTTCTACATGTTCCGACCTCTGATATTCCGTAAGCAACAGTTCTTACAAGGTTATGAACTACTGAAACGACCTTCGATTAGAGGTTGTCGGATGCTCTTCTAGAGACCATTTCAAGGTGTCATAACATTCTCACGTACTTAAGAAACCGTTAGATCAGTAATTCACGCTATTTTATTAGGTTAGTGTTCTACTATGTTCTTGGAACTTCCTGTAACCCCAAAGTGCGGTGTTATACCTTGTTTTTGTGACTGCTCTCCGGGTGTCTTGAGCATCTACCCTCGAATCCGTGTACAAACGGTTGAAATCACTGAAGCCTCTCTTGTGGGATCACACCGTATAAACATTCTGTTTGAGTAGCACGGAAGTAGTTGTCCACGCGAATAGCAAACACACGAGAGAATCCCTTGATGCATGCTACTCATTAACCGGTTCAGTAACCAAACATACTGAACTGGATCAAATCCAATAGCCGTTGCGAACCGAAGGTTTAAAAGGATGCAAACGCGATCGTGCCGACATATCATTCTGAACAGATTCAGACGATGGCCAGAGATGGACAATTAAGAACCAATCACCTGTAAGTAGAAGAACGAAGACGTGATTGAACCAAGCAAAAGATGAAGACCAGGCAGTCAGATATCAGATTAATGTCCAACAGCAGGGGGAAGTGACCAGTTAGTCTGCAAGTCGAAAGTTCAAAGCTGCAGGAAGTGACAAATCAGGTCCCAGGTCGAAATTCCCGAATAACAGACAACAGCCAATCAGAATTCTGGCGTAAATACCAGTCCACTATCGAGTATGGGATCAGGCATTTATAAAACCACTAAATTACACGCAAAACTCTACAAGATGAAAAAGCGATGCACTGAGTATGTCACCTCGCTTGATGTTGAAACGTTTGCAACTTAAACGTGAAGCACGGTGAACAACCGATTACCATAAGATATGAACGAACCGCGATCAGTTGTTGGCGTACATGCGGGTGAGATCCTAGAAGCGCGCGTCAGTTACATCAGACAACTGCAGCACACTCAAGGACTGACGGCGGACACCAAGTCGATTATGAATAGAGAGTTTATAGTATGCACGATGAGAAAACTGCACAATACCATGCCGAACCCCAGAATGTCAGTACAAGCCCACATCCAGTGAAAGTAGTCGAGCGCTGCTGAACCAGTACTCTCGGTGTTTAACCCGTACGGTTAGGGATCTACGAGAAACAAACGATCTGTCGGTTGTGGCCCAATTTACCCTCTATGAAGCCATATAAGCAGACGAGCGATCTAGAAATCACCGAATATGAATCGAAGGATGTTCACCATGACTGTGGAAACAGGACCACAAGTGTCAATAGAAAGTGGTGGAGCAAAAGCATCAGGTGCGACTATCGGCAAAGAGGAAGAAGGGAACAGATTAAGATAAGAGTGAAACACATAGCAGACATGAGCAGCTTCAATCGGGTGAATCTTGATTGCATTCTTGCTACTACTTTCAAACTGAACGAATCAACTTGTTGACCTTAAAAAACGACTTAATTGCGATAACTCACAGAATCAAAACGACTGACTGCTCGCATACTATCACCCGTATAGTTGTCATTATCAATTTCCTTCCTTTTCAATGACGTTACGTTTGTTGATAAATGTGGACATGTGACAAACACTAGGACATTCATGTAGGTTGTACACTTATAGGAGATTTTGTGCGGCCTTTTTAATGCTGCAAGCGGAATGATAGGCCGGCAAGTGTGCGATTGATCGCACACAGCCAAACATTTAGGTGAAACCGAATGGTATACAGTTTGCGAAGTTCTTCGGTGACATAAATGACTAGACACTACTCTACGGTGAAAGAAAGAATAGAATGAGCTGCAACAAACAAGCGACATTGTAGGTGTTACGTGGTCACGCATGAGAGCACAAATTAGAGAGAGCAAAGTGTACGAGCAAACCAAGAATGTTAGTTGTATTGTGAGGAATAGAAATGAAACGGTAATGTGGATAGTCGAGTAGATGAGCTGTGTAAATAAGAGAAGAGAAAAGGGAGGACATACTGTGTGTATAAGTTTCTATTACCTGCACTTTCTGAACACAAATGTGGTTCCATGTGGTGAAGGATAATGATCTGGAGACAATTTTAAGTGTGTTCGTTTGCATTCTGACAAAAAGGTTTATAGAATTCATAATGATTCTTGATGTTCGCGTTTACACCGGCAGTCTACAACCGGTTCCGTCTTTGCTGGTACTCATCAGACAGAGATAGTCTGAACGGGGATTGGGCCAACAATACTCCGCGTTACCAATCAAAGCTTTTGGTTGCTCCATCATGAATTCTGTGAACGTCGGTTGCGATAAGGAATTTATAAGTAACTGTACTACAACTTGCTTCCATTCCATTCCTGTGGATGTACACAGTCGACCTCGAATCGACCGTTTGCGCTGGCTTCGGCAGCACGGAATCGAGATCGAGTTCATAATGACTCCTGAATATGGTGTTTTCAAAACCGTAAGGATGTAGCAAATAAGTGAAACGGTCTTCAGTCCTCAAAAATGTTGACCAGGGGCATCAAAAAGGAAGTGCGGTAAATCAAGTTTATTTATTATTATTATTACTCTTGAAACTGATGAAAAAGGCGGTTGTATTTATAGGTTGCGAACAGCCTTGGAGGAATACAGGGAAGCCAGTGAGTTCTGAGGAACCCTGCAGGTAATTTGCGTGGTTTAGTGGCATTTAGTGGGCTCACTTTGAAAACTAGCCATATTTGAGAGTGTGGATTTAAATTTTTAGATTTAAGTTTGAAAACCTACGGTTAGCTTATACTGATTGTAACTAGGGTTTATAGAAGGGCGATATCCTTGCGGGTGTTGTGGTACTGTACAACGCTTCTCCATTCTGGCATTCGGAAGCTATGTAAAGAGGCATTCCGGAATACACCTATGGAATTCTGCAAATCTACAGTCGATATAATGTACAACACAATCAGGGGGTAACTCCATTAATATTGTTAGACTCGGCGTGAGTCAGTCGTGGATAATTGTATCGGGTTGAAGAAACACGAATCGGTTACTGCAGCTCACTGGACCATGTTGATAGATGTGTGTGGTGGATAGCTATTCGATTCACCGCTTGTACAAACCCCAACACAACAGACGACCTAGCATGAGACCAATCCGATATCGCGTCGATATCGGAAGTGCACAAACAGTTCCAATGTTACATCTATCGTTGTTCAGGTTGCTTGCTTTGTACTGCACCAACTAGCTAACACGTCGTTATTTTGCACATGTCATTGAGATCAACCACTGACAGACTCTGATTTGTTCAATACCGACGTAAATCTGTAAGTCCACCTGCTTTGCTCATGAATAACGACTGGTTATTGCAACCAGTTCCTGATCTGCTTGTCGCCTGCGCTGGAGGTTTTAGTTCAGCTAAGATTTGTGATGCTGTTCGAAGTCCGTATTTCT
>QNGE01001672.1:85180-97037 GCA_008508345.1 Paragonimus westermani
GACGAGCCATCGCGCAACGAAATCGGACAAACAGACGAGGAATGGCAAGCGGAAAACCCTCCGATAGAAGGCACCGGTCACGCACGTAAACCGGTTAGAAGTGCACACGACGTGTGAACGGAAACCGGGGGGTGCAGCGGGTTGGAATTACGACTCATAAACGAGAGAGCGCGCGTTGCATGTGACTGGCGATTTGGACAATAAAGATTGTGCTTTGTTGGACGCCCTCTTGCTACAATAGCTAGGATGTTTGCACCTCACAACCTCCTGTCATCCGGAACGTATGACAATGGTATAGAATGCGCCTAACGAGCAGACCATCTGTAGCGTGCTTCAACAATTTAAGTCATTCCTCCCAGTTGACCCGTTTATAGCTCGTTCATTGATTAATTCTCTGTCACCTTGACTGAGCTCGTTGAATCGCTCGCTTTCTAGAATTTACATGCTTATTCGTCCATCTAATTTTCCGTGCAGAAACCTTGAATCGTCAGTTCACCTTCTACATTAAAGCCGGCAGCCAGATTTTGGTCTTTGATCTTTAGCCTTCCAAGATCGATGGGATTACGCCGAGGTGAACGAAATTTTAGATGGGTGAATGGTCGATGCTCAACAAGTGTTACGTAGTCGCCTGATACCGACAAGTAAGCAGTGGAAATGAAGGGGAGTTAGTTCCTTCTGTCCAAACCAGTGAATGTCCGGCCAGTGCATGTGAAGAGTTTCCTTCATCTAAGGTCAAACAAAGCGAGCTGTATTAAACAGCCACTGTCCATTTTTCCCTTCAGTACTGTTTGCAGTCTGATTGTTATAAACAGAGTTAATCTTTTTGGACACCAGATCGAATAAGTAGACAACACACTGGTATGATGCACTGACATTCTTCAGCTTATTTTCACTGGCAAACATTTAATGGTGGCAACAAGACAACAGCATCATTGACAGAAATCCTACAGACAAAGCTGGAAGCTTATCTTCTACCTATCACTCAGTTCTTAAGCAAGGGTGCTGTTGATCTATTCGTCCGCATAAATTTTGCGGACGGCTCATTCACCAACATTAAATGGATTCGGAGGAACACAACTTTTCGAACAAGTTGTAATACTCAACGCATCAACGACCTCAGGTTACATTATATATATATATGTATTATGTAGTCCTGTTCCTATGAATACTATGGTATATATTCCTTTAAGTTGAACATACAGTTAACTTGATATCACCACAGTCCACTGATAGGGTCTGTTTATTGCAAACGTACGGTGAGGGCGAATAATGTTTACTGCTATTGTTTTTTTGTGCACCTTATGCAAAAATTAATTTACTGCATAGCCAAACAAAAAAGGCAGAAGGTAAGTAAAACGGTACAATGAAGTGTTAAAACGAATCGAATAGAGATGACTACTGAAAGTAAGGTAGCAATATAGAGCTTACGATATTTTGCATTTATTTAGGTTTGGGGAAAAATAGATATATCATTAAAACACTGAACCTCTATGGCTATCGATCTCTTGTGATTGGTTTGCCACAACGCTAGCCATAAGATTGAGTTATCACACCCAGCTACCGGAGTACAATCGATCAAAATTTTATGAGCAATTTCCCCAGTTGGTAATGTACAAGTGGTTGTACTGACAAAACAACCAAACGATAACTGAAAGAGATCGAGGGATACTACTTTGTTTGAATTAGAGCGCGTTGTCGCGAATCATCAACAGGCGCTACTTTTGGGTAACTGCCGGACAAATGACCTTGGATATGCGACGAAGTGTTTAATCAATTTCCAATTAAGCACTAGTCCACAGCGTTTACATCAGTGATTCCAGATCACAGTAATCACTTTAAAAGTGCCACGGTTTGCTTCTGTCTTCCTAGTGGCAGCACTCTGACGTGCTCTGATGCCATGCTTGTAATCGGGTCGAATCGAGGACGTTTCCCAAGGGTAATTACTCATCACAACACTCCGATTAAGGTATACACAGTTCTCATGAGAACATTGAAATTATCTGAGTGAACTGGTCAGATATACTTAAAATTGTGATCGGGTTTCGAACTCCAATCGATAATTTGAAAAAGATCAAATTTGTTGCCAGATCGCAGCGACTCTGATTCTTTTGTTTTTCACTGTTAAACCATCATGATATATTCCACCGGTGATTTCATTTTAGTTCGGTTCCTTAATTATAATGACGGTCATCCCCATCTTTACCACTACATGTCATCATTTACTGATGTTTTCTAATGGTAACAAATGCAAATCAAGTTTGCCATGATTCCCAACCTTAAGAACGAACGTTAGAAAACAACTAACACGATGTTTAGGGGGTCTAATCACAGTCCACTAACCGTTACCTAGTGTGTCTAGATCCGTGGGGCGCTGTCATAAAAATGAACAAATTAGGTCATGGGCAGTTGACATAGTTTTAGCCTAACCAGATTAAGAGCATCATGGAAGATCAGTCGTCATGTGACTTCAAAATACGGTCTCATGGTTAGGCCTTCCGTTTTCCTATGGATATTTTCACCATTTTCTCATCATCTATTAGACAGACACTCAGGTCACTGATTGACGTCTTTACCTAACTTATCCCTTACAACTTATTATTTTACCTCAGTTTTAGTTGACAAGACAACTGCTGTCTGAACCATCCTCAGGTTGATGAACCCGCTTTGTGTCTTTATTTGTTCAGAAACATTAATTAGGTGTTTATAACTTAAAGTCTTAACAATATGACCTACTCCCAGAGTTTATGTACGTCACGACTTTTACGATTTCTAGGTTAACTAAAGGTCTTAAATTGATCTAAATTCTATTCATGGATGGGCGTTGCCTCTCCGGAAGTTTTTGTGACCCATGATCGATTTCAACGAGCTAACGCTTCGGTGCGACTAGAATGCAGTGCACACCGGTAATTGGGGTAAGCACCGGAAATGTAACTAAAGTTCCACTCTCGGTGATTAAGTAGTATATAATTCATTCTAATCATTAGAAATACGGACTTCGAACAGCATCACAAATCTTAGCTGAACTAAAACCTCCAGCGCAGGCGACAAGCAGATCAGGAACTGGTTGCAATAACCAGTCGTTATTCATGAGCAAAGCAGGTGGACTTACAGATTTACGTCGGTATTGAACAAATCAGAGTCTGTCAGTGGTTGATCTCAATGACATGTGCAAAATAACGACGTGTTAGCTAGTTGGTGCAGTACAAAGCAAGCAACCTGAACAACGATAGATGTAACATTGGAACTGTTTGTGCACTTCCGATATCGACGCGATATCGGATTGGTCTCATGCTAGGTCGTCTGTTGTGTTGGGGTTTGTACAAGCGGTGAATCGAATAGCTATCCACCACACACATCTATCAACATGGTCCAGTGAGCTGCAGTAACCGATTCGTGTTTCTTCAACCCGATACAATTATCCACGACTGACTCACGCCGAGTCTAACAATATTAATGGAGTTACCCCCTGATTGTGTTGTACATTATATCGACTGTAGATTTGCAGAATTCCATAGGTGTATTCCGGAATGCCTCTTTACATAGCTTCCGAATGCCAGAATGGAGAAGCGTTGTACAGTACCACAACACCCGCAAGGATATCGCCCTTCTATAAACCCTAGTTACAATCAGTATAAGCTAACCGTAGGTTTTCAAACTTAAATCTAAAAATTTAAATCCACACTCTCAAATATGGCTAGTTTTCAAAGTGAGCCCACTAAATGCCACTAAACCACGCAAATTACCTGCAGGGTTCCTCAGAACTCACTGGCTTCCCTGTATTCCTCCAAGGCTGTTCGCAACCTATAAATACAACCGCCTTTTTCATCAGTTTCAAGAGTAATAATAATAATAAATAAACTTGATTTACCGCACTTCCTTTTTGATGCCCCTGGTCAACATTTTTGAGGACTGAAGACCGTTTCACTTATTTGCTACATCCTTACGGTTTTGAAAACACCATATTCAGGAGTCATTATGAACTCGATCTCGATTCCGTGCTGCCGAAGCCAGCGCAAACGGTCGATTCGAGGTCGACTGTGTACATCCACAGGAATGGAATGGAAGCAAGTTGTAGTACAGTTACTTATAAATTCCTTATCGCAACCGACGTTCACAGAATTCATGATGGAGCAACCAAAAGCTTTGATTGGTAACGCGGAGTATTGTTGGCCCAATCCCCGTTCAGACTATCTCTGTCTGATGAGTACCAGCAAAGACGGAACCGGTTGTAGACTGCCGGTGTAAACGCGAACATCAAGAATCATTATGAATTCTATAAACCTTTTTGTCAGAATGCAAACGAACACACTTAAAATTGTCTCCAGATCATTATCCTTCACCACATGGAACCACATTTGTGTTCAGAAAGTGCAGGTAATAGAAACTTATACACACAGTATGTCCTCCCTTTTCTCTTCTCTTATTTACACAGCTCATCTACTCGACTATCCACATTACCGTTTCATTTCTATTCCTCACAATACAACTAACATTCTTGGTTTGCTCGTACACTTTGCTCTCTCTAATTTGTGCTCTCATGCGTGACCACGTAACACCTACAATGTCGCTTGTTTGTTGCAGCTCATTCTATTCTTTCTTTCACCGTAGAGTAGTGTCTAGTCATTTATGTCACCGAAGAACTTCGCAAACTGTATACCATTCGGTTTCACCTAAATGTTTGGCTGTGTGCGATCAATCGCACACTTGCCGGCCTATCATTCCGCTTGCAGCATTAAAAAGGCCGCACAAAATCTCCTATAAGTGTACAACCTACATGAATGTCCTAGTGTTTGTCACATGTCCACATTTATCAACAAACGTAACGTCATTGAAAAGGAAGGAAATTGATAATGACAACTATACGGGTGATAGTATGCGAGCAGTCAGTCGTTTTGATTCTGTGAGTTATCGCAATTAAGTCGTTTTTTAAGGTCAACAAGTTGATTCGTTCAGTTTGAAAGTAGTAGCAAGAATGCAATCAAGATTCACCCGATTGAAGCTGCTCATGTCTGCTATGTGTTTCACTCTTATCTTAATCTGTTCCCTTCTTCCTCTTTGCCGATAGTCGCACCTGATGCTTTTGCTCCACCACTTTCTATTGACACTTGTGGTCCTGTTTCCACAGTCATGGTGAACATCCTTCGATTCATATTCGGTGATTTCTAGATCGCTCGTCTGCTTATATGGCTTCATAGAGGGTAAATTGGGCCACAACCGACAGATCGTTTGTTTCTCGTAGATCCCTAACCGTACGGGTTAAACACCGAGAGTACTGGTTCAGCAGCGCTCGACTACTTTCACTGGATGTGGGCTTGTACTGACATTCTGGGGTTCGGCATGGTATTGTGCAGTTTTCTCATCGTGCATACTATAAACTCTCTATTCATAATCGACTTGGTGTCCGCCGTCAGATGTTGTTCTCATGACCACCAACGTAGCCACCATCCATAAGTGTGCTTTTGTTCATTGTAGTGAACTATATCGTGCATCAAATTCTATAATAATAATCAGTACCATAGATATCACGATGCTTGCCAACATCCCATTGGACACATTGTGCAACTGAAAGTAAGGTTACGGTTCACATGAATCACACATCGGTAGTTTCGGTAGTGACAAACCTGCTAATCTCAGCACCAAGGAGACTAGTCTGAATGCAAAAACACGATCTCGAGTTGGTCTGTTGACCACGCAACCACGGCCATCAACCTAACCAGAAAGTACTGTGGCTCGGGCCATTCTCACCGCAAAAGTGCTATAGAAAAACTCATAACTATTAAAAAGAATAGAAAATGATCAAATAAAGCTAAGCGGAGAAAACAATAGTATTAATGTAGGTAGGTCTTTGCCTGCGACACAGTATTTTCGGATTGCCTTTCAAGCCGGTGATATGAGCAACCACAAAGGTCTCAACCAGGCAGATACTCATCCTCTCTAACAGAACAATCAGAGCTTACACATTTTTTGACCAAGTCATTACTTGACCACCGAGCGGCTTAACCTAATTGTTTGCGGTCTCAGTTTCTAACGCCCAGATGGCTTACAGAGTACGTGATCCAACCATCGCTAACCGTGCAACCGGATTAGTTGACCAGTGATCGCATATTCCGAACGCACTGGAATACGCGGTAGCGAACGGCCGCACAGTTCATGCAGCTCAATGACACTGTGGCTATCAATTATACTATGACGGAAACCACCCTAAATACCACTCTCGAAGCAACGGCAACCAGAGACGGGTGGGCACGCGCTAAGGGAACGACGCCCAGACAGCAGGCACACTTTGCCAGCAACCATTAGGAAGTTACAAGGGAGAAAGAATGGTCATTCACATAACGTTTTATGGGAAGATACTGGAGCACGTGTGAGCGGTTGCACTTAGAAAATTAAGGAACCTTCTCTCTACATCCGATATCAAGTCTCATAAATCATGAATCTGTGCTACTGATCCAAGGCAGATTACGCAAACAATGACGACGCGCCAGAACACTCGGGTTTTGGGAAATAAATCCGCGGATATCTTTGTGAACAACAAACAATAGGTTGCAACAAACGAAGAGTTGGTATGACTAAACCACTCTGTCTTGGAGCCTCATATTGCGCAACAGTGCACTAGAAGCTTTGTTCTCAGACAACGAACCGGTTCATTTGCACGATATTCAAGACGCCTGCTGAAGTGTGGAGATTCGAACCTAGTGCAAGCGGTGGCCGAGCTGGCAAAGCCATTACCATAATCTGTGCGCCTAATCGATGCTACTCTAATGAAATTACGCTACGTTACTGCAAACCCTGAATTGTAACCAATGGTTTAGAGAAAATAGGGTTAAAAGAACTGAACTGGATCAACCTCTCAGTACCAGATCAGTAAATGCTTCATAGAATATTACAACCAACCCAAGTCGATTGCATGTGCACAACGTGGAGTATTCGATTTGGTATATTACACACGAATAAGAAATGTGCTTAAATGCGTCATTCGTTGAGATAAACTAGTTACAAATGGGGCATAAACAACCAGCGGAAAAGCTGAAGCCCTGAAACCAATAAAGTTCTTCGTTCCCATGTTACTTCTTGTTTACAAAATAACTGACGAAAACCCAGTGAGATCGCAGTTACTAAATGCTACTAGTGATGTCTTTTTACGTTCATTCCGGAAACAAGTTGGTAACAGATGACGAGCTGAACAAACTATCGGATTTGAGAAAGCTTGTTGTGGCAGCAGTACGTGAAATTCACATGAATCTACTGTCGTCGCCAGTGTTTGGTAAAGTATGTCAGATTGTCTGGGAATTAAACAGAACACACGCGCCATTCATGTTACAATCAGATTTTAGCGCAAACGTATGTGGACACTTTGTAACTGAACACATTCACTTGGGGATTCTGAAAAACAACACATACGCACACTTATCAGGCTGCTTCCTGGGAAAGGATGACTGAGAACATTCAGTGACTATCGTTAAGAAATTCTGCTTCGGCTTTGGAATTACAATTTGTAGGCTGGAAACCGTACACAAAAAATAATCGCTGATACCCAGCCGAGTAGAACGCAACAAAATTATCAGAATCATAAACGGAACCAGTCTTTATGTGCAAAATAACAAGTGGTCTGAGAAAATGAGCGCATAAGACTCCTGGTTATGTACATAATGAAAAAGGGTGGACGACAGAACTTTATACAGTGATGTCATGAGCCGGATGGTGGCTGTATCAGTGAGGAAACACCGCCATGAAGTACAGCCTTGAGGGCCGCTAGAGGATCGGCGCTGATCTGTTGATAAAAGGGTACGATTTCACGGGGTTCCGGGCTGACTTGAGAAACGGGTTCTGATTTGATCACAACGCTGGGCTCTGTTTTGACCAAAACACTGGGTTCCTCAGTTCGTTCTTGTTTTACGGTGGAGAAGCTATTTTCCTGAGAATCAGGACTAGGCACAGGAGACAAACCAGGAATTCGAGTCGATTCTTCGTGATCTTCACAGCCGAAGGCATCATCGTCTACGGGGCTGGTGGCGACCATGGGTATGTCCACAGTTGAGCAAACAGGCGGTTCGCTCTTCAACCCAACCAACTCGGGTTGCACCTCGTTCATATCATGAGCGACAGCCTGAAAAATGAGTGCATAGCATAAGCGTAGAGTATCACATAAGCACAACAAGCTGAAGCTACCGGTCACGAACTGGTTAAATGGTGAAACAACGAAGCACGCCACTAAAGGATTTACTCAAAAGTAGCCCAAAGAATACTGTGACACAGCGAGAAATCGGTTTTACAGTTCTATGGAATGGAGGCAAACTCCAGCGAACCCCCTACACCTATAAGAATGATACTCACTGGCTCCGGATCACTTCGATTATCATCACCACTCTGAACAACAACGATAAATTGTTGCGAAAATTCCAATGGATAATCAGAAATAAGGTGCAGTAAATTTCGTCAACAAAAGTTCATTAGGCATAAATTCGAATAAGTGAAATGGAATAGCCTGAGTGTCGTTGTAAGTTATCTACCTGGCTGATAGCGATCATCAGGCTAATATAGACTTATCCACACAGTTACATCGAATCTATCAAGATTCGCTTGTCAACTAACGTTGGCCGTTGCTGAAGCAACGTGTAGGTAAAGAAGTTCGTTCAGTCGCTCCAGCTGTTACGACCATTAATTGACTCATCTGGCCGATACGTCGACAGCTAACACCCAAGTGGCTCCGACAAACATGGGTTGAGACGATAGTGAGAACTCTGACCAAGGCTTTTCAAGTGATCGTCTTTGTTTTGGTGTTTAATAACCGTAGCAGTCCGATTAGATTTTACCAACAATACATATTTCGTGCTCAAAAACAGACTGCTTTATTTACTGTGGATGACAACCTGATTTCAATAAGTCGACGGACCGTTGATGAGTCATGGCGTTCGTATCATCACATTGTCCTAAAGCTGACTTAATGACGGAGGCTTTACTTTTGCACCGATAGTGTGGTTGTCCATTTTTCCGCTCTCAGTATACGACAGTCCACTGATCGTTATCACTGGGATGGTGAATGAATAGCCAAGTGGTGTTAATCATAACGCCACATAATCTGTTTTACTCTGGATACCGGTGAAATTAGACTTCTTAACAGTTAATATCGTAGCGGTTATTTAGTGCGTTATGCACTGCGGGTGAGTGGTAGACTATGAGAGATGTACTGCAGCCACAAACAATTATGTCCATTAATCCCGATCATCTTTGGATAAACAACTGGAAACTGTAGTTCACTCAGGTTGTGCACATACTTCTGAGTGGACGGAAAAGTTGTTAAATTTAAAAGCCTGATTTGGAGCGTAGAGATGGAGAAAAATGAATATAAAGTGAATTTGCGGTAAATGCAATTGGAGGCGTAGACGATGTGATTTTTATTGTCAAGGATCTTTTACACGTCAGAGAAGGGTAGATTGTTGGTTAGAACATTCTGAAGACTAATCTAGGTGACTACCTACTTATACCGTGTTACGTTTAAAGGCTTCCAAAGTAGTGGCACTGGCTGAAAGATTTAAAGCCACCTTCTAAAACTCCGACCTGAGACTGCACATCGGTTCTCAAACGCAATAGGACAGCTGGCTGCTCAGATGATTTCGTGCTGGAACTTTCTAAACAAGAGGATGAGGTATCAGTGGATGCCAACTCAATTAGTGCAATTAGGGTGGACGACTGAGAACTCTCCTCTTTTGCACGATCACCTGATAACAATTCCGATATTCAACAGAGGAGTCCGAAGGTCTTAAGAAAGCTAAGTGGAATGTGTTTGAACTCCGCCATAGCCAGGGCTCTGGCATGCAACGCACCTCGTCGATTAACTGCAGCCCAAGAGACGGAAACGGTTGAGGAAGCACTGGCCAAGTGTTCAATTCCAGCTAAATCCTGGAGCAGGGTCATACGTAACGCTGGCAAACAATTACCATTTATCTCAACTTTAAGGCTGCGTTCCATTTAGCCCATCGATCTACACCTTTAGTTACTTAAACAAAGAGCAGCGTCGAAGAGGTATCGGCGCTTCAGTCTTATACTCCAGTTCAGGGTGGGGTTCAACAGCTTCAATACTAAGGATGACCCACGTAAGGGTTGCTAATTTTTGTCGTTTTTTCCCAATACGTCATAGACAAAATAGTGGAAGATTGTAAAGGAGGTTTATAGAAAGCTAGCACAGCCCTCCTACTTGGCGAAAGATTTACTGATCTTCAGTAAGCTATTCGACGAATACACAGCGCAAATAATATTAGACACTACCTCGAGATATGCCAAATAATCCAGAATGCGAAAGCAACCTACTTCTGCAAGATTCAACAATAACATCATCATGGACAACAATACATCATAGGTTCACGCTGATGCATAACTGTCATACAACCACGAAAAAAAAGCAAACCCTGAATAGGAAGGGAGAACGAGAAAAAGAAGGGGATGGGAAGGGACCTAACTACAGAAAATAGCCACTTCCATATTCAAACATCCAACATCAAGGTGCCTACACCTTACAAACAAACCGCCGAGCTATAAGTAAAGGTGAAGAGTTATCAGCAGAAAAGCCCTCTTACGGCTTTCAATGACCCCGCGTCATTAAATGCACTCATTTCACAGACAACTCGGCCAAACAACAACATTCACATCACTGAGCTCGGTTAACCAGCATCTCACCAAACATCTTCAGCCACTGCCTTTGGGAGTCGCGACATCCCCAGCCCGAGAGATGAACCCGGTCTACAGTGACTAACCCCTTCGTGAACGACTTCATTTCTTTAAGCCAGGTCATTATCTATCCAACTAGTACCTTAACGCCAGTCGGCCGCAGCGTCGGCAAACAGCGCTCGGTGTGACAGGTGACTAGTTATCATCCTTAGTACATTAGGTAATCATCCAAGTCTGTGCACGTGTAAGCAGTTAACAAAAGAACTCGTTTGACAACCAGTGCCAAACACCCGCTTTCTAACCTCCTGGTGCCACCCGATACGAGCGACTGAGCACAGACACCGATGTCTGAATGCCTGAATACAGTTCATGTCCTCTGCCCTGAGCAATAAGGTTTCATTTCTGTAAAGTAATACAACCCTTACTATTGTTTGATATACGTGACCTTTAAGGTTCAGAGAGATACCACTATGTCGTCATAGGTGCCTCAGATTGGCGACCACGATACGCGCCTCCACTTCACTCCACATCTCCGTTGCCGCCGCTGATGGAAGTTCCTAAGTATACAAACAGGTTAACAAACCCCATGGCTTCATTATCTAACATTAAATCCACGTAATTACAGCAGTCCTACAGAAGCACATTCCGAAGTACTTAGTAGAACGCGAAATAGTGTCTAGCACTGTTTGTGCCGCTTGAAATTTGTCAATCAGCAACACCTTGTCGTCGGCATAATCAAGATCAGTCAGTCTTCCACCAGGTAGGAGGTAAACGCCGGCATCTTGTGAGTGCCGCAGACAATACACCATTATTCTGTCCATGACGAAATCAAAAAAAGATGGTGGAAGGGGACAGTCTTGCAGTGCGTCACTGCTGGTGCTAAAACTGCCAGAGAGTTCATCGTAAACCCTAACCTGAACTGAATTATAGGAATAAAGCGCCGACATATTTGCTCGTTATACCTACGCGTTTAAACCACTCTATAAGTGTAGATCGATCCGCCGAATCGAACACACTTTTATAGCCGACAAATACGGTGACTACTGGCCAGCGGTACACATGACGCTGCTCCATAATTTGACGAAGAGTAAAAATGTGGTCCATACATCCCTCATCATCATAGACAGCAATACATCAGTGGTTAACACTAATGCTTAACTGCCACACAACCATGAAGAAAAAGCAAACCCTA